>VMBQ01003643.1:11705-21718 GCA_007657795.1 Dreissena rostriformis
AACCCCCCCCCCCAAAAAAAAAATAAAAAAAAAATAGTTTTTTTCTTTTTTTCCCCATTTTTTAAAGATACTGTAATAAATGACCACACACCCACAATTTTGCTAAAATTGCCATAACTTCTTTATTTATGATCAGATTTGATTCATACTTTGACAAATAGATGAGCGGTCTGCACCCGCTAGGCGGTGCTCTTGTTAAGAATTGACGTGGTGACATAGTTTTAGACGCCTCGGATCCAGATTCAAACTTGGCCTTAATATTGTCAAGGTAAACATTTTGAAAAAATTGCATTAAGCTTGATTAATAAATTTTGCCCATAGAGTAGTAAGATTTTTTAAGGTTTGACCTGTTAACATAGTTTTTTGACGCAAGTGACCCAGATTCGAACTTGGTTAAAATACTGTCAAGAAAAACATTCTGACCAAGTTTCATCTAAATAGAGTTATTAATGTTGCCTTCCAGAATGGTAACAAGGTGGTTGTAAATTTTGTTTAACAAAATTTGACCAAGTGACCTAATTTTGGATCCACAAAGTCCAGATTCGAACTCGGACTAGACATTATCTAGATAAATATTCTGACCATGTTTAATCAAGATCGGATTAAAAATGTGGCCTCTATAGTGGTAACGAGCTTAAAGTTGACGAAGCAAACCACTCACCGCACACCGGACACGGAACGACGACGGGCGCCGGATATAGGGTGATCACAATAGCTCATCTAGAGCACGTTGTACTCAAGTGAGACAAAGTATATAAAGTATATACATGTATATATATATATTTCGCGATTTCCAATACATCGTGCATATGTTCATATATAGCAAATGTACACTGCTAGTTCCGTATAGATTTTACATGTTTGTAATACACATGGAACAAAGCGGATTGGCTAAGAAACATTTGGACACTGCTAGCCACGTAATTCAGATACCATGCTAGAGTATATTGCTTACTTTCATATATTCCAGTCCCATATAAACTCGTACTAAAACCGCACATGCTGCAGTCAGATTGTATTGGGGTGTTGCTGTTAGAGAACGCCTCACATGCTTGGTTGGTGTTTGAAGAACTACACACATAGCACCGAATCCCAACAGCAATTCCTGTAAAAGACATCATCCTTTTATATGGCTCATTAAGTGTACTAATCGGCCAAAATGTACGTTTGTTTATCGTTTTCATATGAATAAAACTACTTTCTAAGTTGGTCTCTAACCAATATTTCACTGTCATGAAAAGTTCATCGACGTTTATCCGACCGTCTGTCTGCCATTAGATACAAAACTTGTCCGAGGTGTTCGTGTACACTTTTCAACGTACAACATTCAATCTTGCAAGTGTTGTTCCTTATGATACAAAGTTGTGTGTTTGAGATTCTTAGCATCCAACATTAAAACATCACAAACTTATGCTCCTGTTTCAACCTATACACTTTTTAACAGCATGGTTATAAATATATAATATTTGTAAAATGACTTCTCGGAAACAAGATGTTAAATTTAGTATATCATATAGTTATCCTCTATGAAAATTTGAACCTGAGGTAAAAATAAGACCAGCATTGGCGGTCAAAAAGGTTAATAAAACAGTTTAATAGTGCATTGCTGTCTTCTACAAGATTTGTTCAAACCATGCCCATAGAGTTACAACTGGCCACACCTGGGGGTCACATGCTTGGTATAAAACATTGGTTTGTGATAATCTACAGCGTGTTTTAAAACCATGGATGAAACAGTGGTAACATATTTTTGAATCAACTTGCTATACATTTCGACAAGCGGCTTCGAGTGTATTTTTCGGTACTATCGGTGACAAGCTCAATTTGTGTAAATTACATAATGGGGTCCTGTAATATAATCACACTTTCTGATCCCGTTGTTCTTCATTTAGAGAATACTATCTTAAACTTTATTCTAATGGAAATTTACTTTTTTCACGACACGTACTGTCACACACATAGTTACCAGCCGAAATATGACAACACACATTCTGTTGTTGAAATTATGCTGACTACAAAACTAAATATTTGATTAAACAACCCAATACTTATAAACAAGAAATGTCTTTTAAAAAGACGATAGGCTTTGAAATTAATGTTGAAGTCATTTTTGTTCGAAATATTCAACTACAGGACAAAGATCGGATCCCCGGTGTTCGCTCTCTAGTTATTAACGAAAATTCATGAACACCAGATTGTACCTTTGAAAATTGCGATCAAATATTATTTTTTTAAATAAATAATGAGCATGAAAAGAATAGCAAGACTGCTGCAAGAGTATTTTAACATAAGTGTATACCAGTCAAATGTATTTAGATTTAGTTATCTTAAACAATATATAATACGCATCATTATTGAATATTTTGTATTTATGCTTGGTGCATTAATTAACGTGAATAAATAATTTGTTCGGCGAATGACAAATATAAACAAAGTGAATCTTCAGCTGCATCAACAGGAGAGTAACCGTATTATAGCAGGTTGCCCTTTATTTATTGCATGGAACCAATTGTCAAACAGTGCTACACTGCACCAACGTACGAGACATAACACACATATATACGCAATGAACTCAAACACATTAATGAAACTTCATAAGAAACACTTCTGTCGCCACTCTTTACCTTTGTAGAATTTATGATAAAGGTGCAATTATAGATAAGTCTTAATAAATCGTACGACGCGACCACAATTTAATTATAAATAAAGACGTAAATTAATTGAATTCGTTTGTATTAACACAGTCGCGCGCTATTTATAGAAAGAACTTCTTTTTTTGGGAGTATTTTTACGCGCCAGCTAGATTTAATTCACCGGTTTGTTAGACAGATTCAAAGTGCTATATAATGTATACACCAACATGAATGGAAATATAAACTTGATAAAAAATGAAGTTATCATTTTTCTATGTTTATTTTTAAAAGAAAATAGCAAAACAAATTTACCATTTATAATTTACCAGTTTTTACAATAACGCATAATATGTTTAGTACCATTATAATAGCGCAAGAAATCTAAGTCAAACACCATCTTAGACAGCTAAGTCGAAACATTAACCGTTAGGCACATAAACCATTGTTTACGTCAGTACCAAGTTGAACTTCGCTTTCAAAGCAATTATCTGTAGAAATCAATACTTTGTCATAATTTTTTACATTTTGATTTTATGTTTAAATCTGAATGTTTGAAATGTATTGATGTGAAAAAAAGAAATTGATCAGAACATAAGTTAAACAGCGCCACCTCAGTTTTCTTCTCAGTCTTACACTTACGTACTAAAGACAACACAGTAACTTGTTACATACATATTATCATAATATAGGATATATTCCATGGATACCAATTCATATTTACTTATTGACCTATTTCCTACAAATATAAACACGTATTTCTAATTTGAACCATGCAAATAATTTACCTGCATATGCGCCCAGACACAATACCACAAGTAAGTAGCACTTCATTTTAGTAACCCTCAGTCTTCGTCGCAGTCCCGATTGCAAATAGTCATGTTGAACCTTTCTACTCAGCTTTATTTGCAACCAGTGTATTTTGAAATTCAGTGTCAATGTATGAAGCCCCATTACTGCCTTAATAAAGTTACTGCGAATACTTAATATGTCTTAAAGACTGTTTTAAACTACCCTTGCTTCGGTTTGCTGTATTGTTATATGACATATATATACATGTGTACATCACTAAATATGTATGTAATTCAACATCTGCAGTACAATAAGCTTGACCGGAGAGTTTTAAATTATGAGCACTTCCCATATTTCTAAACCTAGTAGCTAGAGCATGTATACACCTCAAGACTTTATAGGTATCATATCTTATTTTCTGTTTAACAGGAATCGTGTATTTGTATTAATATCGTTTAAAATAAAAATTGATATCTGCACAGCTGTGGTTTAAGATAACATATGTAACCAGGCGCTTTGAATTCGGTTATTTTAAAAGTAGAGCGGGCTTACAAAATGGTGGATATTTATACACCGAACGTCAGACAATCAAGGCAATTTGTGTCGTGTTCTGAGTCCGCACAGGCTAATCTGGGATGACAATTTACGCACAAGCATTATGCCCAGTTTTCTCAGAACACGACACATTTAAGCTTATTGATTGGTTGATCGCACAGGACGACCCAGGAGAAATAAGGCGACGATTTAGATTTATACACGACAACTTTGACCGTATAGAAAGACCGATCGGACATCAACTTGAGAGACCAACTGGACGAAATCAAGCCTCAACAAATACTAAATACTGTTTAATGTTCAATAGCAAACACTTTAATAATACATTCAAGAGTCGGTATTTATGGTACAAATGTCCACCTTAGAATTAACAACATGACGTTTGCTTTTATCTTTCAGAAGCAAAAAATTCCCCAGTATTGTTTAACAACTTATAATTGGTTATTCAAAAAAAGGACAATATAGTTTCATTTGATATACATCGGTCGAAAAAATACAAAAGATTTGCCTTCCGATATCATATACCACACCCGAGAACAAAACATCCGGACTTGATTTTTAAACAATAAGAACGCGTGAGTTGACTATCTTCTAAATGCTGGTGTTAAAAAAATATCTGATCAGTTTTCTTCCTATTTACTATTGGGAAAATATATCCATTTATTTCCGCCAAAACCTTCCGTAATAGGTAATTTAGTAACACGTGATCTTATTTAAGTTGTTACATACCAAATATATCACCAATAGTATTGGTTATGATTGTGTAATGGTTACGTGTTTTCGCAATGCAAACCTTTGCAATGCCAGCAGGGAAACAGCTCTTGAGGCCGCCACAAGACAGTCCTCCAGTGGTACAGGGCAATCCTTCACAGGTACTAATGTCGCTGCAAACGTCAGGATGATTGTCATCGTTGCTGTCATGTCATTGATATTTGGTGCCTTCTGACTGGCATTCCCTGATATAGAGGATATTTCTTGATAACAGCGTTCAATCGTATTGTCATTTCATGAGTGGTCATATTTAACGTATTTTAACGACTGGCGGAGCCACGATATTTTTTATTTATTTTTATGAACGCAAATGCCATGATATGAGATATACGATCTTATACTGAGATTAACCATTTTTATTTCATGTTTGTGCATTTTATGCTTATTTATTTTCTTATATTACTAGGGTGAATGTTACACTGAAAATGATGGTATTACCTATTGCTGTTTAATAGTCCCTTAAAATTGGCACCAAACCGGAGTGAAATGGTCCAACATAATGATTTCGCTCGAGCTAGAGTGAAATGATCTAGTTATAATTCATTTGTATTCTCCACTCATTTTCCGTACATGAAATTAAGGAGAATCATAGATGTTCTGTATTGATTGAAATGAGCGCATGTTTGTTTAAATAATTCACATATTCATGTGCACAAGCCTTTTATGATATTGAATTACTTACTACAAACACATAGCTTGCAATAGTGGTGTGTATGAATTCTCTGGGTGCAATTTTAAATTCTCCTCATCTTTTCATAAATAAATTTTTGTTTTTGTCATTTTGTCTTTCTACCTTTATTCACCCGAGTAACCAGAATATCAATTTCAACGAACGTTGGTCTCTATGTATCTTTCGGAATCGACATTATGTTAAAAGCTTCTGCGACTTGGAAATTTGAGCTGTTGACCTCAAAATCAATAGGCGTCTGCATTTTCCCCAAGCAAAGTATGCTAACCGACATGATCAAAGGTCCAACATTCTTTAGATATCATACGGAAATAAATTTCATATAAAGATCTATTGCGACCTTGAACTTCGAACTCTCATTAAGTATGCATCTTCCTTTCCTCATAAGCAACCATCATACTTAATAAAATGATCGAAGGTTAGAATGTTCTCCAAATTTCGTACGAAACCACATTTCTTGTGATATGCCCGTTTGGCATGGACCTTCAACCCGTCGACTATAAATATCAATATCGTTGTCTTTCTTACATCATAAGGTAAAAGCATACACATTTAGATTATAATTGGACAAAGCGTGCTCTATAGATTGTGTAAAAACTAACCAATTTTATGTTCCCATCGCCTGTGTCCTTGACCTTTGGTCTGTTGAAATCAAATTAAATGCGCGTCTTCCTTTCCTTCTAAATTATCATAATACCAGTTAAAATTATCTAAAACTGAAACTGAAACTGAAACTGATTTATTTGATTAAACGTCTATTTTTATGCGAGCATATTTAATGGCGTTGTATATGTAAATATAACATAAAATTCATAGTAGTTATCAGGTAAAAAGCTGACACCTCATAAATATAGGTAGTAAATCTGATAGATACTTTAAAATAACCGAACTAAAAAGATAAAACAAAACACTACTTAAATTAAATTAAAATAAATTAGTAGATTAAATAAATAATGAATTAATGAATGAGTGCATGGATTGTGGAGTTTAAAACACACATTAAATGACCACAATTAAAAGTTAATACATTTTAGAACAGTGTGTTGAACTTCCTAAAATAAAATGTCTTCAGGTTTCTTTTGGTATAAGGTCAAGTGTTCGATATCGCGCGGTAACCAAGTTCATGTCACAAGCCCCCCCCCCCCTGTAAAACTGACCGTTGACATGTTGTCCTAAATTTAATAGGGGTCTTCCTATCAACAACCATACTTATAATACCTGTTTGTACAAGTGTAGGTAAAATCGTTCTCTATTACCGACCGAAGGATAGGCGCTCAGCGATATATGGAGCCTGAGTCAATTCTTGGCGACTTTTTCAGAGGGGCATAATAAATTGATTCCGTACGATAGCTGCAAAACATGCAAATTAAGTGTCCTCGCATTATTCTGTCGCTTTGGCATATAATGGGCTTATAAATAAAGAAAAACGAAATGCATCAAGATTCTGACTATAACATAAGCCGCTTACGAAAGGGACGGATGAATCAAACAAGTCATCAGGATATTCCCCGAGAACACTTTGAAGCCATCAGGCAAATAATAAGCTATCATCTTCCATTGCGAGTTCTCGTCGGTGAAGGGCCCGAAAATATACCTCTAATTTAGATCACAGGTTCGTTTTCTGAACAGCGATTCGTTCCCGAGACTTAATTTCCCAGATATGTATTTACTCGAAGTCGGATACATAGCATTCTTCAACACGTAAGCGAACCACTGACTTCCATATAGCTATACGCCAATGGTGGAGAAGGAACACTCCAAAGATGTACGTCACTTCCGGGTCGAGTCCAAATTTTGGACAGCAGGAGTCAAGCCGCACTAAAGGTCGTGACTAGTCGTCAGCGCTACGAAACTGTGCTTTTAATGACATCTGTTTGTAGTTGATCTCCGAAAATGCTCTATAAGACATTTTTACAAACCTGATATATCACAATTTTGTTAATATTCGTGCACGAACAAAAAAAACAACTGTATTTGTCCTTGTTGCCTTTTAACATTATAATATCTTTGATTGTGTTGCAATTTTATGTATACATAAAATATGAACATTATGCTTTGCGTCTATAGTTGTTTTCATTAAAAGCCAAAAATGGTTCTAAGCTGTTTGCGACTGAACACATATGACAATGCAGTTAAAATAATTCCAGGTAATTATAAAGTTATTTTTGGCCCATTTGTATCTGTATTTGAAGGCGATGATTTATCTACACGTTGATAAGTATTACAATTTAAACAGTTGAAGCGATTTTGCCAATTTTCGTGAGTTAACAGCAATTCAGTTGATCGAGTTGAAAATGTATCAATTGATCAAATTATGCGGAAGATTTACACGTGACAGTCGAGGAAAGCACGCGCGACTTGATAACGTCACTATTTAAGGAAACACAGAACGAGGAAATTTCCGTCAAACGGATGTTAGCATTGACCAGATCAACATAATATTCAGGTAAACAAACACAAACATTAATTTTTATTTTTTAAGCATAAACATGGTTTGCCATTTTATTACATTACTTTTAGTTTAATTAATTTATTTTAAACATCATAAATACCAGTCTGTGTTGTAACTTTGATACCGGAACATGCAATGAGTGTGCTTTAAATACATGCGTTCAGCATTTTTTCATCCAAACATTCTTCAGTACAAAATTTCTTTTTATTTCTATTCTCAAATTTCGGTTAGGGGCTACATAAATACATCTATATAAAGTACGTTTTTTTCTAAATAATATGTTTACATGTTCAGTTCACAACTTACACAACAGTTGCAACAAGCTCTGTTTTATTTGTAGACACGATGAATCTTATGAACTTCATATGCACAGTTGCGAAGCATTGGCTCTTCTTGCACGCCATATTTTGGTGCAACCACGTGAGCGCGTCAACGGTTACTCCTGGATATGAAAACAACACCGACGATACACGAACGAAGGTCAATCGAATGCTGTTTTTGCAAGCACTAAATCAACACCATTGTTTATTGATGTTTTAGTTTCCTCGACGGGTATGATTACGAAGAACGTTTCTACAGCAACTCCATTGTACGCACGAGAATTCTCGTGCAATGATTCACAAGAAGACTTCAACGCGACCTGTGTTACCGTGGCTACGACGATGCCCACTAGTCATCTGTTTGAGAACATCTATGAAATGAAAGTATATATGTTCCTTGTTGAGTACGCCTTTTATTTCACGAACATTCCGGGCTTCATAACTAATCCGTCAGCAATACTGATGGCCCTGTTCGCGCGCCCATTCAATACGACAGAACTTTATATTCTAGTCCTCAGCACCAGCGATCTGCTGGTCAACATCTTCCGGTTTGTTTTTGGTTACCTTGATAGTATTTCCACATTTCGTTGGAATGACCACGGTTGTCGGGCGTTCCAGTATCTTGTAAGCGCCACTATGGTGTTCTCCAACTTCATCATAGTTTGTTGGACAATAGAAAGACTATATGCTGGTTTATACCCGCTAAGGTTGTCCGTATTGTTTTCGTTCGGATGCATTAAAGAAGCGCTGCTAGCTCTGCTGATAAGTGCTTATGCATTGTCCATTCCTTATACGTTTAGCTTCCACGCGGGCCAATCAGTCGCAGGAGATGTCGTGGTTTGATACCATATTGATTTTATCAGTAAGTGGTTTCACTTCGAAGCATTTTACTACGTGATAATACCAGTTTGCATCGTGGTTGTATCAAATATTATCATTATCAAAACAATATATACCAATGGAAAACTAAGAATGAAATGGACAAACAACATAAATATTTTAGAAAGACGCATATGGAAGGGTTTATCCGCCAGTTCTCGCATTATGCTTTATGGCATTGTATTTCATGCAATTCATTTTCCATGTTGCTATTTATAATTGCATTTTTTTTATGACATTGTATATCATGCAATTCATTTTCCATGTCGCCATTTATAATTGCATTTTTATATTTATGATATAAATTGAAATGATACGATTGAGTGACAGTGTTTTTAATGAATCCATGGGTCTTAATGACATGTGTATACTCCTTTGTTATAATTTATTATTTCTTCTTCTTATGTAAAAAAGTAAAATGTAATGTAAATTCACTCTGTACTTTACGTGTTGAAATGTTACAATAGAATTAGTACTTTAAATTTCATTTTGCAAAAGTCATAGGAAAGAAAACACGGGACGAGTTTTTTTCCATCAGTTCTTCAATATGGCTTGCATAGTTCGTTATAATGTTTACTCGATGTATGTTAATCCTATTTTCTTGCCAGTACATGACGTATGCATCATTTCTGTTAAATTGTTTATGTGGCTATCTTCTTGTTGCTTTATTCATCTTTCTATGCAAAAAATGCGTTATTACATTACAGGGAACGAATAAGAAATTTGGCATTCTAGCGCAAATTATTATACAGGGAGACAACTCTGGCGTGTGTATGATAATTTACGGGGTGTAGACTACTTTTGTCGAAACAATATTTGCGTCCAAACTAGTTTTGCTGATAATACCCTTCGTGAAGAGATGTATTCGTGTAGACTAGTTAATAAATAAATAATATTATTTATTTGCAACTTGCAAAACATACGGT
>VMBQ01003643.1:36777-65315 GCA_007657795.1 Dreissena rostriformis
GGGGGGGGGGGGGGGGGGGGCATTAATTCATAATTATCATTGTAAGTGACTTTTAAAAGTCGTCATGGCAACATAGTATAACGTTTAGAAAAACCCATATGACTTGACGTGACATCTTAAAAATCCCTTAAAACATGTACCTGACAGATTGACATCCGAAATGTCATTTACATGTGTATATATGCATCTTGAATTCATATACCTCATGTTTACTACTATATCGGCTAATACATGATGATACCTATTTTAAAATACAGCTCCCACTATCAACGATTGCGAGTCATGCACGGACAACAGCGCGACTGATCATGTGAACCAGACCATTTCTGCAACATCCGGTGAGTAACTGATTTCATGTTCCTAACGCTTGATTAAAACGATTGAAAAAACATGGTGTCCCAAATTTTCCTAAATTCAAATAAAAAAAAGGTGTCAGAACTCGATACACCCGCGTAGTATTTATAGTTACTGGCGTCTTAACAGAAGTAAAGTTTATGGTGGTGCTATCAGTAAAATGCTCCGATGTTGTACAGGTGCATGTAATTTACAATTCTATATAATGCCCTTACTTTGCTGATGTAAAATAAGGGATACATTAATTCCATAGTTGTAGCGGAGTTCGGTGTGGAGACGTAATTTAGAACGACGAAGCGAGGTCAGGCTTTAGTTTAAATTTACAAACAAGTCACTGGATAATTTTATTTTTACTTTTTAAGCTAATAATATCGTGAATAAGTTTAAAACATATTCTGCAACGTCGAAGTTAATAATAATACAGATTCCAGCAATTAGTCTAAAATGTGTTTTGTCCAAATCTATCGGAACTAACTCTCTACAACATTATGATTAATTATATGTATTGTAAAACACTCGACGGAAATTTGACGAATAAGTAATAAAATCAATCCCTGCTGTTCAACACTTCCGTAAACAAAACATATCCGGTGGCAAGATTCGGTCCATGATATAAACAAGTTATGCCCTTGGCGTATTTACTAGTAGGAAATGTTGACAAAATTAAACACGGCGTGGCAATGATTTAAAATACGATACAATGTGGTATAAAAACATCACAAAGCAAAAACAAGTATAGAATAATGTAATAATTAATGCAACGTTTAAAATACGTCTGACATTATGTGTTCACTATGTATTAACCTCATCCATGTGACACTCTTACGAACACATGTGTATTTCCTGTCTATTTAAATGGATCTTCGGAATAATGCATGTTTTGTATTTACTTCAAGCTCACGTATTTATTGTATATTTGTGTTATTGATGATGAGCTTTATGTGCTTAAGTCGACATAAACTTGTCTTTTCTATTATATAAGCAATTCATGCGTAGTAACGAAACTTAACGGAAACAGCTCAACACTCCACATTGATTAAAGGGACCTTTTCATCCGTGTCCATACAGTGCGTAGTGTATTTTATACATTTTATACATGTATACATTATATAAGCAATCCTCGCATTGTCACACATTATATGAGCAATCCTCGCAATGTCACACATTATATAAGCAATCCTCGCAATGTCACACATTATATAAGCAAATAATCGCAATGTCACACATTATATAAGCAATCCTCGCAATGTCACACATTATATAAGCAATCCTCGCAATGTCACACATTATAACGATAGCAACATAACTCTCCACATTATTCAATCGTCGCGTTTGTAACGCTTTATAATTTTCAGGTTTTTAAATCGTCTTGATGCATATAATAGATATTTTAGAGCATGGTAAATGTGCAGTTTAACTGTTTCCTCGCAAATACTATAACTAAAACGAACATTTGAAAATCTGAAACATTTTTTTTTCAATTTTGTCAATTTACCAAAACGTGAAAATGTCCCTTTAATCGTTCGCGTTTGTAACGCTTTATAAAAAATCTATTGCAAATAACTGATAACTATAAAACTATATTGGATTTTCAGTATGTTAATACATGTACGTCCTTAATGTTATTTCGCTCTTTGATGTATAGTTTTCCTTTAATTGTTGAGTATATGTCTTAAAAAGTTGGAGCATTGTCATTTTGTCAATCTGTGAACACACACTGTCTGCAAGCAAAGGAATCGTGTGGTTAAAGAATTGTTATGGCCAATATTAATATGTTTAACAATTAAACTACAAACTGCATGATAATGTAGAGTTGGGTATATATTTCTGTAAAATTCGACCATATGCACTACATAGACAATGAAATCGCGCTTAAAAACTGCATGTGGATCATTTGATGAAATTGTAAAGGAAGTAAATAAAATGATTTGTTGAAAAACCGGACATGATTCATTTTTGCTTAAAGTAGCGCCCGTTGATGGTTTTTGCGTACATTAAACGGGCATATATACAACAGTTAATTATGGATTGATATACTTATTTTCTTCGCTCTCTCACTTTAGTTAAACATAAGTGTTCATAAGTTACAAAAGCAAAACTCAACTAACCTTGCCCCTGGTCTTACGTCTTTATCGTACACCATACAGGCTAAATATGTTAAAGAAAAGCCCCTGAACATATGTTTAAGTTATTTTCGCCGTTCGATGATAAGTTTGTAAGAACACATACAATTATACACTTTTGCAAAACATTCCAAACCTACTCTCCTCTCCCCCCCCCCACACACACTCCAAGGAACACAAAACAAATTAAAGATTATGATGTGAATGATAAACTGCAATAACTTTCATTTTTCTTCACTCAGTTATGTAAAACATATACATGTACGTAATAACTTAAGTACAGCGTTCATAACCAAACTTACCCCATATGGTGTCTTTCAAACATCTATCAAATAGTCAAAACTTATACACATAATAGTTGCAATAATCCAACTCCAATCTACTGAGGGTCGCTGGGAGTTGCAACTCCACTGAACTCTAAAAGGCTTCTTTCACGTAAACTCGTTGACTGGAATCGGTAATATGAGTCACGAACAATGTTTTCTGTCATTAATAAACATACAAATGTCCCCTTTTGCGCAAACTAAAACAACTTACGTGGTATGGTGGGCTTTCAGAATAATTTAACTAATCCAAGTTTCAAAAACATCAACTGTTCCAGAAAATGTCTACATTTAGGAAATTTAAAAGGGCGAGAAATTCCGAATCGAAAATTTAAAAATATTTTAATTTATTAAATCCGAATATTTAACCCAAAGGGAAAACTGCAACAATTAATTGCGTTCGGTATGTTAACACTATGTACCAATCAACCTTTAGCAACAAAATCTGATAAGAATAGGCCCTTATTAAAATAACACTGTTTTACAATGCAAACTTTACGCTGCCAGCATAAAACCAGACGATCATATACTCGGAAGAAAATAAATTAGTGCAGCGTAACCTTTTGCCTCGTCTTTGCCATAATCGTCCATATAAAACTTCCTACTTTCGGTTTGAAAACAATTTTATGAAGTTTTTGTTTTGAGTTTTTCTCCACAAAAACCACGCAGTTTGATGTCGATTTTAATAGGAATATGTGTTTGTTAAAATGTAATTTTAAGGTTGATTAAACTCGATTTTATAGACAATATGGGACAGTTTTTTATATGTGTTTTTTGCCTTCAGCAGGAAGAACTTTGAGCTGTAAGTTTAAACTCATAAAAGCTCAAAGCATTCAAGAAGAACGTTTACACATACTACAATTTTCTTCTCCGACTCAGTTACGTTAAATATATACATTATAACTTTGCTAAGGCATGCAAAACTTACTTGAGCCGCAGCCATTTAGCAAGAGCCCGAGTCGATTTCGAAATCGAATGAATGCATGTAACCACGGGCACTCGGCATAAGCTGCTACCCCCCCCCCCCCCNCGAGTGACTGTGCTTGCAACAACAACTGTCTTAGAGAACCATTGGTGCCTATTTAATCGCGATAACTAGGAAAACAAGTAATTTTCAGCGGGGTTTCATTTGTTGACCTGTTCTTAATCAGTGCTTACTTACATTGTCTGATAACACTTTTACAGTCCATACGTCTGGCATCCTATTTAGTTACGAGACTTTACCCATGGACCCGAGTAGTTTCTACTTTCACACCTTCAAGAGTGCTAATCAGGGATGTTAGCCAGAGCTGACCACTGGGGTCCCTTTCACCACATGGAACATTAACAGAGCAATAAATCTCCTGCCCCTATTTCTTCAACACACAGAGATAAGGCATTAATAATACACATAAGTCCCTAGTGAGCTGACATCCAGTCTTGGTATTTGTGTCTGTTTAGCTGTTAGACCCGAATGTACAAAGAAAGTACTGAGATTTTAGATTCTTGACGCTGTAAATTGGCTTGAAGGGCAATTAAAGTGCCATCTGCTAAGCGTGATGTTTTAACTAGATTTCGGAGGAATCGATTTATAGCTTACTATGTGGGAAATTGCAATCGTGTATTTGTTTCAACATGACGTGACAACGTAAACGTTACCATGTTATCTTATCTGCGGATATTCTTTTTTTATTGTAGGTTACTAAGTGAAGAAGATTTGCTGTCGTCCGATGAAGATAACTGCGATTACCGGTATACCTTCTGTTAGCAGTCGATTTGCACGTGTGTGGCAAGGCATATTTGTGACAGCAAAGAACAGTAAGTAATGTGTTGATAAGCATAACAATTTTACCAATCTCATTTACAGCGGTGTGAAATTAAGTGTCGAGAAAATGAAATTACTTCAAATGGCATGTATTCAAGTGATGTAGAGTGGCTTTCAATTGTGCTAATAGTATTATTGATCGGACTGTATTTAATTTTATCACTATATTGGTTTCATGTATAACACATCACTTTAACAATGTCTTGTTCTTTATTTTACCTTGTTCTAATAGTAATTTATTTTAATTTTCTCACGAGTTTCACATATTATCCAAATAAAACAATTTTGACTTTTACACCTTCTGTTGTGTTCTTTACTTATTCATGGTCAAAATTCAACTGAACATAAAGATAATCTGATGTCTGTACTATTTCAATGAGATACAGCATTGACATTTTTATTTGATAACAATATGTAGACAGAGAGCTTAGGCATGTTAACATATAACCCTCGGAACAAATTAATCTAGCCAATTAACCAAGTTTATCAACACCAACCTATGTGGTAAATTTACTCGCATTTTGCGACAAGTGAGTAGACTGCGTGTCAAGTGAGTCTCCTGCCCTTGTGGGCTTATCTGTTTTGTACTGTTTAAACTGTTGCTTAAACAGTAGTGTATGTCTACAGAATGACGGGACGAGCAAGGGGTAAGGCGAGGGGCCGAGCACGGGGTACTGCTGACGAACTAGCTCAGAGGCCAGGCGATGGGGCTGAACCTGCTCAACAACCGGTTAGTGTTTCAGATACAAATTATACTATTGCTTAAATGTTGTGCTAGACCAATTCCCAGATATGGCGCGTTCATGCGTAAATTACGCGAACATATTTTGAAAATTCACATTGATAACAGACACGTGGGTGTACATTTACGTGTAGAAGTTGTCAAATGTTTATGAACATTAGTGACTTGATGACAAAAATCGAATTTTTTTTTGAAAAAAGTGCTTAACATAAATGTAGGTTACTTTTTAACATTCGTAACCAATTTATTAAGAGCCTGCAACTGCGTCGGCTCACAATGGTTGTCGATGAGATGTATGTCCGGTTGTCCAGAGCTGTCGTAATCCACATAGTTTGAAGTATAATCGTCAATTGTCTGCATCTGATGAACTCATATAAAACTAAAATAACCCGTGCTGTGGGAAAATGAGGCTTAATGCGTGTGCGACAATTTTCGGCCCAGGCCCGCACAGGCTATTTATTGACGACACTTTCCGCCTTGACTGGGGTATCGTTTAGGGGAGACTTTCTTTAAACGAAGAATTCCATAAAAGCGAAAGCCTGTGCGGACTGCATAGCCCTGTCTGTGACGACACTTTTCGCATACGCATTACACCCCGTTTTACCAGAGCGTGACTCAAATAATTCTTTAGAGCAAGTCGTAAAATGTATGATTAAACATGAACTGTAATTAGAGGCATGCAAATTCTGCCTCCGCTCAATAGTAATCATCTAAATAGATTGTAAGGCCTAAAATCAATATCGAATAAAGCACACACAGTGATGCATTAGTTTGTTTAAAGCAGCTGCGATATTTGTCTCAATTATTCATCACCACAAATGAATAGAAGTGTGCATGACTTCACAGACAATGCATACAAAAACCGATAGAAATTAACGATTCTGGTATCTCTAAGCGAGATACTCTACCCTACTGATCATGTGTAACTCACCTGAGCACAAAGTACTCATGGTGCGCCATTGTGATCACCGTGATATGTCCGTCGTCCTCCGTAGTGCGTCGTGTGGCGTCAATTTTAAGCTCGTTATCGCACAATAGTCCACATTTTGGAGTCTACAAAAATAATTAAATGTACTTACAAACAGAGTCATTAATAGAACACAAGAATTTGTGCATGAATATATAAAAAAAACTTAAATAATTATTGCAAAGAGTTCATTTTTGCCAAACAAGGGTGGGTGGGCTGACGAGGTCAACGCGTAGTCCGTTTCTCTACGACGTCGGGTATATGTTTTACTACGAAACATTGTGTCAAGACACATGCCATCGAAGTACAGATTGGTGTACTTCGTTGAGTAACCTATACATTATATGTGTAGTTCGTTGCACAACCAATACATACTCTGTGCAAAACCTATACATAGAGCGACTTGTAATTTCCTTCCAAACAAAGCATTTGAATGATTAAAATATATGTTCGTAACCTGTATTGTACTTCAAAATGTTTAATGTACAGTGTATCAAAGTAACGTGTAGTTTCATTTAAGTTAAGTTACTGTAATCGGCTTTTTTAACAGAATAACCACCTTATGCATTACTTCAAATCAATATATTTCGATTTTAGCTCAAAATCAATGTAAAGGTTGTAACTACGCGCACGTGTAATTAGTTTGTTATTGAAAATAAGTACCTACCATTCATGGATGTTCCGTTCTCTAATCCATAAATACCAGAAAAGATGAAACTCGCCTAATTAAGTAGTGTATTGACAAAATGTTTCGTAGTAAAACATATACCCGACGTCGTAGAGAAACGGACTACACTTTGACCTCGTCAGCCCCCAGTGAGGGTGGGTGGGCTGGCTTACAATCTTCCTGTGCCGCCAATAGAATCCCCAATGACAAACCATGCCGTTAAACACTGATATAATGTCATAAAAAAACTGTGAAATGCACAAGCTTTATTCCCGCTTAAAGATATCTTACAAAGTAGAAATGCACCCAATGTCAACATCATCCATTTAGAAATGTGAATTATATATTATATCCGCAAATTTGTGTCAAAGCGTATTTTTCTTTACCGTTTGACTGCAGTGAATATAATTTACACTTAAAACTCACAATTTAGTTTTCAAATGGAATGCATTTTAAAATATGGGTTTGTTTGAATGCTTGTCCTGCATGTGAGCTTATATTATTACTAAATGTTCTGTGGACGACATTGTGTAAAGAATGACATTTTTGTGCTTGCAACAGCCCGCAGGATATGCTGCACCGGTATATGCTGACAATGGCCAAGGTGGTCAACCCCCGGCTAGTGGTAGAGCGTCATACCGGGGCGGCGCGCGGGAGCCGCGACCTGGTACGGCAGGAGTTGATATATACCAGAGGGTCCCAGCAGAAGAAATGGCTCAGCTCAGCCTAGGAGGAGACAGACGGGAAGGGACAGCGGGTGACGGGAGACCGCGACCGGATATTGCGGGTGTTGATATTTATAATAGGGCCCAAGCAGAGGCAGGATGCGGACGGGAAAGGGGAGCGGGTGAAGGGAGACCGGATAGGAGGAGCAGGTTTAATGAACCATCCACTAGACCCGCCCATGTTACCGACAAGAGTGGTTGGTGTTTTTTTTTGTTCATATTTTGAATAATTACAAACAAAATCACGTTTACGCAATGTTAGCCGTTGGTCGGTCAGTTGGGCGTATAGCACTGTCAATGGATGGGGTTCGCTTGATAACTCGACATCCACTTGAAGTATCGTAATTTAAGTTTAAACAAATGTATATAATTTCTCATCACCGCTTAGACTTAAAAATGCATGGGAGGTCTTTGTCACAATACTGAAAATAAACAACACATTCCGCTCAAAAACAAGGTAGCAACGCAAAACTATGATAACGAAATGTTTCCTCTTATATCCATAAACATCATAAGTACATGGTTTTATTCCAAAAGTGAAGTTCCTTGTTTAAAAAAAACAACACAAGTTAATGCTTTATAAACTGTTTTCCTTGCCGTGCATATGTTTACCATTAACCCGGCACATTTTATTTCTTCTTACTAAAACCTCACGCAGGAAAAAGTTGGTTGTCAGAGGATTTCTACAACCCTTGGTTAAGTGTGTTGTCAGAGGAGTTCTACAACCCTTGGCTAAGTGTGTTGTCAGAGGATTTCTACAACCCTTGGCTAAGTGTGTTTAGCTTCAGTTTCGTATATGTCACGAAAGCAGGAAATCGTGAAGTATTATACCATACCGACTAATACAAATCATAAATGAATTATCACGTGTTCTATTGTTCTATTGTCGTAGTGTAGAGGTTCGTAATACAAATGTATATTGTCAAGAGACTTAATAACAGCACAAGTAATAGGTTATGTTTTAAATAACATTCTTATGAAGCTTATCTGTACAACTTCTAACAATTAATTTATGTCACTCTAAGCAATACATACATAAAAATGAATGTGTGGGCTGTCTGCATCCATTTTATGACTAACTATTTATCTTTGTTAATTAGAAATAGTCTGTATCTATGTATCTGAATCATGGGTCATCACGACGAATGTTTATTTTCCACTGAAGGTACTTCCGGACAGCCGATTCCGCTGAAGTGTAACTACTTCCGGTTGGAGCAGGCACCAGACTGGCATCTCTACCAGTATCACGTGGACTTCAAGCCGGATGTAGACTCCAAGCGTCTGAGGATAGGCCTGCTGTATTCACATGACGAACTGTTGGGTCCGACAAAGGCCTTCGATGGGATGACACTGTATTTGCCACATAGGCTACAAAACACTGTAAGATGTGACCTTACACTCTGTAACCTTCAGCAAGTAATCAATCCATTTGCACCAAGTAAATTATATCAGAGTGTAATCAAATTCCTTAAAAAGGTTTTAATTTAGGTATCGTTCTGAGATAACACTTTCCGGTTTTATTATATTTTTCGTTTTAAGGAAGTATCTTCTTAGAAAAATCCAGTTAATGCGGAAAGTGTCGTCCCTGATTAGCCTGTGCAGTTCGCACAGGCTAATCTGGACCGACACTTTACGCAATTGCATTAACTCAGTTTTCTCATAACGGGGCCTATTTTGTTCAATACAGGTGACTGAGGTGGTCTCGGAAAGAAAAACGGACGGCACCCCTGTGCAAATAATTATCAAACTGACCAATGAGCTTCCTCCAAACTCCCCGCAGTGTATCCAGGTGTACAACATCATCTTCAGACGTGTGTTAGCAATGATTGAGATGAAGCAGATTGGCCGGAACTACTACAATCCAGCACAGAAAGTGGACATCCCACAACACAAGTAAGCATTGTACTTGTCAGTAGACATACCACAACACAAGTCAGCTCTGTACTTGTAAGTTGACATTCCACAACCCTAGTAAGTTATGAACATGTCTGGGAACATTCGACAACAAATATAATATTTCTTATATTTTGCCGATTCATCGTTTTTATTATGGAGGCTTGTTTTAGTATCCAAATAAACTTGTAAATTGTCAAATAAAATGTGTAAAAAAAAAATGAAAAATTCATTTTCTTATAAATTGTGTATCTTTCAAACGTTTTTTACCTTGATAAAAAGTCAACACAAAAACTCTTCGACATGTCTGGTATTCAAACCAGAATTGTTCCGAAACAAGGCCACCCTACATGTTATGCATGTTATAGTATCAGAATAAAAGGGCGAAATTATATAGGATTTGTGAACAATATATGTCGTTGGATCAAAACATATTTGTATATTGATGCATTCACATGCATTCTCTAGTGTAATTTGCCAACTTAAAGGTCAGTTTAAGGTCCATGTTTAAATAATAGTAATATATAAAGATCAAACGCGTTTATCATAAAATAGTTTGCCAAACTAACGATTGCTAGTCAGTTAGTGTTAACAAAATCCAATATTTCCGGAACATAGCCGTTGACCCGTATTTTTATTAAGGGATTAAGTTTAGGATAATATTGAGTCATGTTTTTGTGCATTTTATCAAAGAAAATATATCGTTAGATAAATATTATTTCAAACATTTTAAATTGGCATTTTAATTTTCGATTTTGTTTACACTGTTAATTTATTTCCTATCGTTCATGGTCGTATCCGATGGTTTCAGGCTGACGGTCATGCCTGGATTCATCACCTCCATTCTGCAGTACGAGTCCAACGTGCTGCTATCATGTGACATCTCACACAAGATACTCCGTAGTGACACTGTGCTGGACATCATGTATGACCTGTACAATCGACTGGGGGATCGCTTCTACGACGAATGCACAAGGAGACTCGTTGGCAGCATCGTTTTGACCACGTGTGTACCATAAGTAATCCTTTGCTACTGAACAAATATGTCATGGAAATAATTGATATTGCATCTATTACTCAGGCTCATTTGGTTTTCGTTTTTTCTGTGCTATGTCAGTATCTGGAAGGTTCCCATTTTTAGCACTGACAGTTCAAAANGTTTCATGATCCTAGGCGTAAGCGTTCTTGAGTTATCATCCGGAAACCATTTTACTGTTTAGAGTCACTGTGACCTTGACGTTTGACCTAGTGACCTGAAAATCAATAGGGGTCATTTGCCAGCCATGATCAATGTACCTATGACGTTTCATGATCCAAGGTGTAAGCGTTCTCAAGTTATCATCCGGAAACCATTTTTCTATTTCGAGTCACTGTGACCTTGACCTTTAACCTAGTGACCTTAACTTCAATAGGGGTCATCTGCGAGTCATGATCAATGTACCTATGACGTTTCATGATCCTAGGTGTAAGAGTTCTTGAGTTATCATCCGGGAACCATTTTACTATTTCTAGTCACTGTGAACTTGACCTTTGACCTAGTGACCTCAAAATCAATAGGGATCATCTGCCAGTCATGATCAATGTACCTATGAGGTTTCATGATCCTAGGCCTAAGCGTTCTTGAGTAATCATCCGGAAACCATGGTGGACAGATGGACCGACCGACGGACGGACCGACCGACCTACCGACATGTGCAAAACAATATACCCTCTCTTCTTCGAAGGGGGGCATAACTATAGGACCATAATGGCTGCAAATGTGGCTTCATCTGAAGGGTGTTAAGTAAATCAATTCAATTTCATTTATTGCGTAATAAAGCCTCCAGTCTGAGTACAATTTCAAACAACTAGAACTGTCAATGTGTTCCCTTAAATACCTCACACATGTCGCTTAGACAGAGGGCATAGACACTTCAGTTGAAAGAACTACTTTAAAAAAAAAACAAGAGCTGTGTTTGTCAGAAACACAATGCCCCCTACTGCGCTTCGAAGCCATATATTTGGACTTTGACCTTGAAGGATGACCTTGACCTTTCACCACTCAAAATGCAGTTCCATGAGAAACACATGCATGCCACATATCAATATGAAGAATATCAAGTTGCTATTTTCAATATTGCAAAAGTTATGACCACGGTAAAAGTTTTGGGACAGAATGACAGACTGACAGGCCAAAAACAACATACCCCCTCTTTCAAAAAAACACTTACTTTGACATCTGTATCATCTTGGTCAGCGCTGAGCCAATATAGAAATGTCTTGTGCATGTACCGAACCTTTTTCTCTTAGCTGAAAAATAAGAAGAATCATATGAGGCATAATTGGAAAAAGGAACTTAACATATTATACCGTAAAATCATTAGTATTTGTTGATTTCATGGGTGTGACCGAAACATGAATATAAATTATTTTGGTCCAACGTTTAATGTTTTTAAGACCGAATTACCGTAGGCATGAAATACATTAATTACAAACGAAATACATGCACACAAACTGCATTTGTTGCGCCATCTAGACACTACAAAAAGAGGAATACATTACATCACACTGTGTTTTTAGATGACAATTGACATTTCATGTAAAACTCTAATACAGTTAAGCTGTATCGATACTGTCAACTTCATAATTCATTAAGGTAGAATACTTAGGATTAGCACCAATTGTTAACACCCTTCATGCACAGTGTGTTTATTGTGTTTGTCAGGATTGCTGTATTTTATACAGCCAACAAGCGGCGGATCAAAGACAATAAAATGCAATTAAAAGAAAACATCGTGTGATCAACACCTGATTGAAATAGTTTCTGCCCTTGTATTACATGAAAACATATCTGTTTGTATTTGGCTGGTTGTCTTTAACTAGATTTACTAGTATCTAGCTTAAATTGAATCAATTATAATTTGTTTAATTAATTGACACATTATTTTCTGATATACTTTTAACTAAATGTATTGTTTTTAATGCAAACATAAACCATACAAACTTCGCTGCATTCTTACATGACATACATTTAATAATGCGATATTTCGCATCCATTGGTACTACAGACAGGATGTAGGTCAATGTTTTGTAGCAATCTTCTTCAACCATATAGTGGTCTGTAACCTCAAAGCTGCCATTTACTGAAACATACAAATACATTTAATAAAACTAGAACTGTCATTGTCCAGCCTGAAATACTCCACACATGTCTTTTTTCAGAGGGCAGACATCATGCTGTCAAAAATGTTAACTCAATAGGTCCCGTTTTGAAAATGTGCTCATAAAAAGGCCCAAACGCGAGCAAAATGTTTGTCTGGTGTGCATTGTTTCATTCATAGCTAAATGAGATTCAACTTAAAAGACAAATTGAAACACGACAATAAGGCGTCTTGGCAATAACTCCATCAATATGCAGAATAAGTTTGTTACAATAAACCGTACAAGTACCTAGGTTTCAACTTACTTTAAGATTAATACTTAGAAAATTATTATTTATTAAACATATTATCAAGACCATGAACATTAAAGAAATAAATTAAAATAATGACATTGGCTCGACTTTTCCAGTTCAAAAAGTCAAGCTTACGCACATTACTTTTTAAAGTAACACCATGCATGTACCTTCTTGTAGCAGGTCTACACTGACTGCATCCAGTCCAGAATTTAACGTTTCGAATACCACCATGCCCGAACTTGCTGCATGTAATTCATCTTTGTTTTCAGTCTCAGTACTTTTCAAAAGTTGTTCGCATTTGATTGCCTCTCTTTTGGAACCTTGTGTTGGTGTTTGCTTACACAAACTTGTTATTTCACCAGTATTAGCAGTTAAAATGTTCCTTTTCCTATTGTATCGTGAGGGTCCTGCCAAGAGTGCTGCATTTGCTGCAGAAGTGGAAACTGGCCAACAGCTATTTGCAAACATCTGTATCGGTCTTACACCAACAACTTCCTTTTCTATCTCACTTGCACTCTCAGCTTTTGTTTTCTCATCGCACTTGATTGCAGAGCAATCTTCAGCTTTATACTGTAGTTTGGTTAACACCTCTGGTACACTAGTAATACTTCGGGTGCTGCCTGCAGAAGATCAATATACTAGGACACGCATTATTAGACAAAATTATGTTATTTGCAATACATAAGTATTAGCCTACCACAGAACCATGTGTGAAGAAGTGTTCCGCGGTCGGAGACATATGCCCCCAAAACAGGGTCTTGATATTCACACTTACTGTGACAGTGACCTTGACCTTTGACCTAGTTACCCCAATTTCAATAGGGGTCATCTACTGTCTAAGGTCAATGCACATGTGAGGTTTCAAGTCAATTGGTCAATTGGATGACGAGTTATTGATCGGAAACGATTTACAAATTTTTTGTGACAGTGACCTGTACCTCTGACCTAGTGACCTTAATTTCAAAAGGGGGACACCAACTGTCCAAGGCCAATACACATGTGAAGTATCAAGCCAATCGGTGAATTCGTAGACGAGTTATTGATCGGAAACGATTTTCACACTTATTGTGACAATGACCTTGACCTTTGACCTAGTGACCCCAAATTCAATAGGGTCATCTGCTGTCCAAGGCCAATGCACATGTGAGGTATCAAGCCAATCGGTGAATTCGTTGACGAGTTATTGATCAGAAACGATTTTCACACTTATTGTGAAAATGACATTGACCTTTGACCTAGTGAGCCCAAATTCAATAGGGGTCATCTACTGTACAATGTCAAAACACGTGTGAAGTATCAAGCCAATCGGTCAATCCGTTCCCAAGTTATTGATCGGAAACGAACTTGCCTACCGACAGACAGACTGACTGACCTTCAGCCAGCAAAACAATATACCCCCTCTTCTTCGAAGGGGGGCATAATTAATGAAAGTTCATTATATTCATCTTGAAGTTAAATTAAGTACCAGCTAAAGATAAATTCATTCTGTCAATTTAATCTAGAAAATTTAGAAATTTAACAAAACGTGGTTCATTCAAAGTTGTTGTTAGATTCATATGGTCTGGGTTGTATGCTACCAATATTACGTTTAATTAATGTTATTTTGTTCGTTTAGTTGGATTTTCGCAGTATTCAACGGTATTTCCATCATAACACGGCAGTCAATTAAAAAACTCGCTCTTGAGTTAGCTGGTTAACCAGTACTTAGTCCACATACTTATTCCAGTAACTGACAACTGCCCTACTTGAATCAGAGGTAAAGGTAAATGACCGTTCAATGGATTTCATGACCGATCCCCACAAACATTATGAATCTGAGCTTGGAATTTAGCCCAAAATCTTCGGTAATAAATAGTCCAGCCTCTACCAACTGAGCTGGCGGGCCAAGTTAATATAAATGAGATCTTATTTACTTCCAAAAAAGGTTTCGTCACAACTTTGACTTTCCAACCAGTCATCATTTTCACTGTCAAAATCTGTGTCGTCTTCTAGTAAATCAGGGTGGTTGTCTTCCTTATCTGCAAACAAACCAACACAATCAATTCACTGACTTTTAATGATCAATCTTGGTTTTTTTAAAGACATTGCAAACATGATTGAAATTGGTTTCACTATATTTACATTTTAAGGTTATAGAGCTGTGAAAGGGTGGGTAGAAAGTATAAGTGGAATCTAAAACGTTTCAGCGACATACCAATAGTTAATGCTGACTTATCAGTTCCGTTGTTGCTGTATCTCCAGCTGCCATCTGGCTTAAACTCCACCTCTGTGACACATGTTGGAACCTTCTTCAGTATGAGCAGAAACAGCCTGAATATGGAGGGAATATACACTATAAACAATGGACTGCTAGTCAAATCCAGAAACAAAAAAAAGAATTTTGATATCTGACAGTCTTTAAAAAACAAACATGTCAGAGCAATTTCAACTTACACGACTGCAGTTATGAATGAGACGCATTCAATTTACATAAAACAGCAACTATGCCTCAGAAAATGATATTAAGAATATCTTGCCCGAAAATCAAAAGGTTCAGTACACAGAACTCTTAATTAGCCTATCAACAAAACTGCATAAATAAGGTAAACTTTTGAGTATAGTGCCTAGATAAAAAAAAATGAAAGTTTATTACCTGCCCATAGAAATGTCTGAGTAGCATTAAATTACATATTTACCCTTTACAACATCTGAGTAAACTGTATCATACATACTTGTCTACAACTATAACAATATTTGAGTATGGTGTCTGGCATATGAAACACTTCTTGACAGATTTTCCCTCGTCCATTCTGATCAGAGTACAGAGTAGCATTAATAAACATACTTGTCAACAACAATATTTGAGTATGGCTTCTGGCAGATAAAACACTTCTTGACAGATTTGCCCTCGTTCATTCTGATCAGCGTCTCAGCCTCCATACACAGGATGTGGGAGCAACTGTCTCCTCGACATGGCGTCACCAGGCGGGTCTGTCCTATCTAGTAATGGATACATGAATTAACAAAAAAAATGTTAAAGCCCCTATAACGCTCAAAATTAACGAATATCTCGTAAAATAGTTAGTAAAATAAAGTTAACACATAAACAATCAGTGATCCTTAAAGCAATAGTCATAATTTTAACGCTAGATGTGCTCTAGTAACATAGATTAAACAAGATACAAAATGCTCTTTTTTTGTGGTAGAATATATTTAACACATGTTCATGTACCAATTTAGTGTTCGTGTATATATGAATAGAGATATCTTTGCGATTCATGTACCAATTTAGTGTTCGTGTGTCGTATGAATAGATGTCGTTCCGGGAAAAATAAAATGGAATATATTGTGCCACAAAAAATAAAAAAGAGCATTTCATATCTTGTTAAATCTATGTTACCAGACCACATATAGCGTTGAAATTTTGGCTATTGCTATTAGGAACACTGATTATTTATGTGTTAATTTTTTTTAACGAAATATTTTACGAAATATTCGTTGATTTTGAGCGTTATAGGGGCTTTAACCTTGAATAAACACGCAAATTATTTTATTTAGCAGGTTAATATGAGCACCTTTTTTGTTTGATAAGCAGTTAAATGCTATTTTTAAGCAGAACCTAATTCATAATTTAAATAAATTTTTAAAAGCATTTCATTGGATTTCATTTTTGATAAAAAAAATAACTTCTTAAAATGAATAATAGGTTCAATCATTGCCACATATACACATAGACAAATTTTGGAACAATTCAACTGATGCCATTATAATGCAAAACAAAAAATATATAAAAAAAAATGGTGCCTTCTTGTAAAGAGTTCAACCTTTATTAAGTGTTGTCTTTAACTTTGAGGTAGGGAGACAAGTCTTACACACAACACTTTACCTAAGTGGGAACGTTTGAGGTTACTTATTTAAAAATTGTATGATGCATTACAAAGTTGCAAGTTGTTTTAGGGCCAATTTTACCTTTGACCTTTAAGTGTGACCTTGACCTTTGAGGTAGGGAGATTGGTGTTTCGCACGACAGGTCATCACATGATTGTACATGTATTCATTTGTGGTAACTGACATTTATTCTGTATATATCATATGAACACCAAAACAAATAAGTACTGCCTGTGTGAAAAACAGTTATATTGCTCTTACCGGACAAATAAGTTTTGCTTTGAAGCTGGTCGACTGGACACCACTGTTGTCTGACTGCAACTTGTCCTGAACTGAAATAAGACAGTTAAACATCATGACACAGATCAAGTGTTCCAAACATCATGACACAGATCAGGTGTTCCAAACATCATGACACAGATCAAGTGTTCCAACTTGTCCTGAACTGAAATATGACAGTTAAACATCATGACACAGATCAAGTGTTCCAAACATTTTACCAGTACTTAGATAATGTCAGTTTTTTATTCTAGTTACAAAGTGTTACATATTCATTAATGAAATACTACTTGAAAAACTTATGAAACACTAAAAAACAGATAGGAAATCAAACTAAAGCTTGTCACAACAATAGTAACAAAGAATAACTTCCGCTGCAGCATGTCAAAATATGTAGCAAGTTGATACTATAAAAATGTTATCCCTTTGGCCTGGCCATTTTTGAGCACAGACTCATGGTTTTAAAACACTCTGTACAGGACAATTATACCATGTATTATACCAAATAGCACAACCTGCTTCAGAGAAAACGAGTTTTTACAGTTATTGTGATATGTTGGTGTGTATAATCCACAAACTACTGTAATAATAATCACACAAGGGGCGGATGATTTATATACATATTTTGAAGGATCACAATGTGATTTTACATACCAGGGGCTTTGTTGTACCAGAGGAAATGTGAAGCAAACACAAACAGTGCAGAGGACTAGTATTTGATGTTACATACCAAATATAAGACCCTTTGATTTAAGAAGTTATTTTGCTCATAGTTAATATATCAACAATCATAATGTATGAGAATGATCTTGTTGAAAAAGGAGCCTAGCATTATACATTTTAACAAAAGATGATAAAAATTGCAAATGCACAACTGCATTTCATGAGGAACAATGGCGTAAAGTCTAGTGTTATACATTGAAATGTGCAGTGCAGAAGAAGGCCTCTGGACAAGTTTTGGTCTACAGAAGATTGTACGAAAGAACAAATGAATGGATAGACGAAAAGCTAGAGGATTGACAGACAGACACACAGACATCCATGGTGATTCCAGTAGTGCCCCCCTTTCTATGTTCTCAGGGGTATGATTATGCTTACTGTAATGCCTGGCCTCTTGAATGCTGGGCATGTTCTTTCGTAGTCGTTGAACAATTGATCTCACTTCAACGCGCTTCACCACTGTTATGAACATGCAATATTTCTGAAACAAATGAAACATGAAACAGATACTGTGATACATCGAACATCATTTAATGCAATACTTGTAGTTAACATATTGATTGATTATGTTTTATATACACTTAAATGTTTTGTGAATAGCTCTGGTGTGAGGTCTGGAGCCCATGAAAACCATTTTAAAACTCTAAAAATTGTTTGCATTGACCATCAAGTTAATATCTCTTCAATACTTGTTGACATTTATCACATTACACCTGAAAATTATTTGTCTTATTTCAGTAATATCTAAGTTTATTATCGTAAGTGATATTGTATTATTGTATGCGCTAAAACAATGTATTGAGACATGGTATACACTTTACACCTAGTGCATAATGGTTAACAGTTGCATTCAAGCATGTTAATCTCTGTTATCAAAACATAGAAGTACAGACAATCGGTCAGTAGACCTGCTAAGAGCGTTTTCACAATACCCAACACTTAATCCATTTTTGTCCAGATTTTTCTGTAAAGTATAAAATACAATAACTCTTTCAATAATGTCATATGTAAATGACCATAACGACATATTTTCAGTGAATTTGATTTAATTTAAGTAAAAAATGTCAATTCCAAATAATTCGTGATTTTGTGTTAATGCTCTTTTTAAACTTTACACCAAAAGTAAAAGATCTCAATAATCTCTGAGCTACAATATTTTTATATAAAAATCACTACGTTGAACATGTGCATCATATTTTTCTTGTGCTTTTTATAAAGGCAACGGATTAGCACGAAATACATAGGTACTGTTGATGTGAAGCTAGCATTTGTTAACGTCATGTTAATAGTAAAAGTACAATTAGTATTTCATGTTACAAATTCAATTATGCTCATTCCTGAATACAACAAAATAATACAGTTGTGTGTAATGTATCTAACGATAATTTGTTAAAACGCTTTTAGTGTTGAAATAAACGTTTTGACAACATTATGCAGAAGATGCACAATTTCCATGAGGGTTACATCTGGTCGCTTTCATCCAAAGTAACTGGCTGTGACTTTATCGTGGAAAATTCTACTGTAGAGACAGATAAGTAAGGTTGGTAAAAGAAACTAACAAACTGCAACATAACCGCAGAAATTATCGATCGATAGTAAAACAGAGAAATTCACACATAACTGAATCACGACCGTTCACACATTTAGTGTCTTGGTGTCATAAAATATCTGCATTGTGTAAACAATTCTGGGTACTGTGATATTTTTTATTATGAATTTTAAAAAAATCAACTGATTGAAATGATGTTTCTTTGTTGTATTTGTTATAATTTGTTATTAATTGTCATGTTTTAAGTAAATAAGGAAACCGAAATCGTAAAATAATTTAATCAGACTACTTTTGTCTTTAGTTGTTTTTATTTTACATTAAAACATTTACCAATAACATAAGTTACGGTACATGGTACGTTTATCAAGTACTCCAATACTATTTGTTTAGTACGGAGTAAACAATTTCGGTGTGAAATAAAATTGTTTATTGAAAACAGCAAAACAAAATACTGTTAATTGTTAACACATCTTCATGTATGCAATTCTGCCTTTAAAAAAGTTGAAATTCTTAAAATGTTTGATCGTGTCAATAAATTAACCGCATTGGAATATAAGACAGCAACTTTTGTCTGGAAATGTTGTCTCATATATAACGGAAAATATGGTAGTATTTATGCCAACCATGATTTTTTGATGGATCAAACATTTTGACTTAAATGAAAGAATTAATTTAAGAAAATTCAAAAGTACGTCAATGTCAAGATCAAATGAGGTCAGGTGATGTTGGTGTGTTGGTATCTTCATAGATAACATCCATGCAAGTATCAAAGCTTTGTAGGAACCAGAACTGATGTTAATGCTATAAAAGACGGACAGAAATGGGAATTATATTTATCACCCTACTCTGAAAGCAGGGCCATAAACGGCTGAATTGATGTGACATTTTAAATCAATAACAGTTCATAAATGCAACATAAATGCGTACCTTTATTTCCATAGGGCTAAACTCCACTGTAATTATGTTGAGTTGGTGATCCAGAAGGCATTCTTTGGTGATGTCTAATGGTCTGTGCACATTGGATTGCATGCCATTAGCCTTCTACAAACACAAATTTGTATCCATCAATAGAAAGAACACTGAGCACAGGTAATATTTTCACCAAAAGTGCAACTAACAGTTATGCAAGGCTTCTACACTTTTTGCAGCCAAAATGAAACCATGGTCTTTATCAACTGACATCTTTGAAAAAAGTAGTCTTAACTTCAAATTCCACAACTGCTGAACTGTTTCTTTAAATCTATACCTGTACATATGTAACCTTATGTTCCCCAAACCGAATCACACACTCTGGAACACAGTCCTTGCAAGGTCGCAGTGGCAAGTCATACTCACAAAACCTGCAAAAATGTTTTGAGAACACGAGGCTAAAAGTAAGTGCTTCAAAGGTCGTCCCAGATGAGCCTGTGCAGTCCGTCAGTAAAGGAAAATTCCTTTAAACAAAAAATACCATAAAAGCTGTGTCCCAATTAGTCTGTGTGGACTGCACAGGATAATCTGGGACGACACTTTATGCACATGCACTGGAACTTTTTAACTGAAAGAATCCAGTTACAGGTATTTGCAACACCCACAGTTATTGGAATAAAGAATTCGAGCTGGAGATACACTGTCCAATTTGCATGACGCGGCACATATAGGTGTAACATTTTCTTGATGCCAAGTGATAGGCATTTTGAGGTCAAAGGTCAAAATACAGAACTGTGTTGTCATAATAGGCTTTATCTGCTGTATTACTTAACCATTCCTTGAAGGGTTTTAAAATAATGTGATCACATATAGAAGATGGTGTGTCACACAAAAGACAACAAGGCTTCATTCATGGTTAAGATTAAACCTTGAAGTCAGAGAGGATTTTATGCTCAAATTAAAGCTCATACGCTCAACAATTTGACCATGTAGTGAATTAATTAAAAATCACATGGCAAAATACAGTATCTCATAGATTCCGATGTATATAAATACAGCACTGTGTTGTCATAATAGGCTTTATCTGCTGTATTACTTAACCATTCCTTGAAGGGTTTTATAATAATAAGATCACATATACAAGATGGTGTGTCACAAAAAAGACAACAAGGCTTCATTCATGGTTAGATTAAACCTTGAAGTCAGAAAGGATTTTATGCTCAAATTATGGCTTATCAGCTCAACAATTTGACCCTGTAGTGAATTGATTTAAAATCACATGGCAAAAAAATACAGTTTCTCATAGATAGTAGATTCTGATGAGGAGAAAATGCCACACATATATAAATATAGCCATTTGTGTGACTACCTTAAGCTGACAAAGAGGTGAGTAGCTCCGTTTTGACTTTTAAGTGAGAAAAAATCTCTGTGCAACAAAGATAAATGTTATTACAATAAACAATAAGAAAACTTGCCTTAAATGAAGCTCTACGTTACTAATTCCTGTCTTGTCCCTGAAAATAAACAAAAATAATGATGGCATTGCAAATATGAATACAAACTTAGAAAACTTGTGCTTCTTTTTAAAGTTAGTATAAACAATAGGACCATAATGGCTGCAAATGTGGCTTCACCCAAAGGGTGTTAAGTAAATCAATTCAATTTCATTTATTGCGTAATAAAGCCTCCAGTCTGAGGGCATAGACACTTAAGTTGAAAGAACTACTTTCTAAAAAAAACAAGAGCTGTGTTTGTCAGAAACACAATGTCCCCTACTGCGCTTTGAAGCCATATATTTGACCTTTGACCTTGATGGATGACCTTGACCTTTCACCGCTCAAAACGCAGGTCCATGAGAAACACATGCATGCCAAATATCAAGTTGCTATCTTCAATATTGCAAAAGTTATGACCAAGTTTAATGTTTTGGGACAGAATGACAGACAGACAGGCCAAAAATAATATACCCCCTTATTTAAACAAGACACCGTCGGAGACGGGTGATGCTCCCCGGAGTTTTTTTGTCACAATATTGCACTATTATTAATAGTGATTACTATATATTCAGATAAAAGGAAACATCTTGAGGGGCATAACTTTGGACAAAATTAAATAATACGATGGATGGTTTAGCAACTCAAAAATTTCAAAGGGCCATAACTCTCTAAATAAATCATCTAACCAGAACCCACTAATAACATGCGCATCTCCCCAAGGTAGTTAAGCTTCCCATAAAGCTTCATTGAATTCTAGTCAGTAGTTGGGGAGAAATAGCCCGGACAAGAATCCCACTATATGTACAGTTTATAGAAATGTTCAAAGGTCCATAACTCTGTGAACAAGAGCACCGCATAGCGGGTGCCAACGCTCAGCTGTGGGTGCTTGGATTTTGTTTTTTTGACCTTTGACCTTGAAGGTCATCATTGACCTTGACCTTTTCACCACTCCAAATGTGCAGGTCGATGAGATACACATGAAAAAAAACAAAAATAAATAAAATTTACCTTTGACCTTGAAGGATGACCTTGACCTTGAACTTCCACCACTCAAAATGTGCAGCTTCATGAGATCACCGCTTTGAAATAATTTAATTTTTTGACCTTTGACCTTGAAGGATGACCTTGACCTTTCACTTCCACCACTCAAAATGTGCAGCTTCATGAGATCACCGCTTTGAAATAATTTAATTTTTTGACCTTTGACCTTGAAGGATGACCTTGACCTTTCACTTCCACCACTCAAAATGTGCAGCTTCATGAGATCACCGCTTTGAAATAATTTAATTTTTTGACCTTTGACCTTGAAGGATGACCTTGACCTTTCACTTCCACCACTCAAAATGTGCAGCTTCATGAGATCACCGCTTTGAAATAATTTAATTTTTTGACCTTTGACCTTGAAGGATGACCTTGACCTTTCACTTCCACCACTCAAAATGTGCAGCTTCATGAGATCACCGCTTTGAAATAATTTAATTTTTTGACCTTTGACCTTGAAGGATGACCTTGACCTTTCACTTCCACCACTCAAAATGTGCAGCTTCATGAGATCACCGCTTTGAAATAATTTAATTTTTTGACCTTTGACCTTGAAGGATGACCTTGACCTTTCACTTCCACCACTCAAAATGTGCAGCTTCATGAGATCACCGCTTTGAAATAATTTAATTTTTTGACCTTTGACCTTGAAGGATGACCTTGACCTTTCACTTCCACCACTCAAAATGTGCAGCTTCATGAGATCACCGCTTTGAAATAATTTAATTTTTTGACCTTTGACCTTGAAGGATGACCTTGACCTTTCACTTCCACCACTCAAAATGTGCAGCTTCATGAGATCACCGCTTTGAAATAATTTAATTTTTTGACCTTTGACCTTGAAGGATGACCTTGACCTTTCACTTCCACCACTCAAAATGTGCAGCTTCATGAGATCACCGCTTTGAAATAATTTAATTTTTTGACCTTTGACCTTGAAGGATGACCTTGACCTTTCACTTCCACCACTCAAAATGTGCAGCTTCATGAGATCACCGCTTTGAAATAATTTAATTTTTTGACCTTTGACCTTGAAGGATGACCTTGACCTTTCACTTCCACCACTCAAAATGTGCAGCTTCATGAGATCACCGCTTTGAAATAATTTAATTTTTTGACCTTTGACCTTGAAGGATGACCTTGACCTTTCACTTCCACCACTCAAAATGTGCAGCTTCATGAGATCACCGCTTTGAAATAATTTAATTTTTTGACCTTTGACCTTGAAGGATGACCTTGACCTTTCACTTCCACCACTCAAAATGTGCAGCTTCATGAGATCACCGCTTTGAAATAATTTAATTTTTTGACCTTTGACCTTGAAGGATGACCTTGACCTTTCACTTCCACCACTCAAAATGTGCAGCTTCATGAGATCACCGCTTTGAAATAATTTAATTTTTTGACCTTTGACCTTGAAGGATGACCTTGACCTTTCACTTCCACCACTCAAAATGTGCAGCTTCATGAGATCACCGCTTTGAAATAATTTAATTTTTTGACCTTTGACCTTGAAGGATGACCTTGACCTTTCACTTCCACCACTCAAAATGTGCAGCTTCATGAGATCACCGCTTTGAAATAATTTAATTTTTTGACCTTTGACCTTGAAGGATGACCTTGACCTTTCACTTCCACCACTCAAAATGTGCAGCTTCATGAGATCACCGCTTTGAAATAATTTAATTTTTTGACCTTTGACCTTGAAGGATGACCTTGACCTTTCACTTCCACCACTCAAAATGTGCAGCTTCATGAGATCACCGCTTTGAAATAATTTAATTTTTTGACCTTTGACCTTGAAGGATGACCTTGACCTTTCACTTCCACCACTCAAAATGTGCAGCTTCATGAGATCACCGCTTTGAAATAATTTAATTTTTTGACCTTTGACCTTGAAGGATGACCTTGACCTTTCACTTCCACCACTCAAAATGTGCAGCTTCATGAGATCACCGCTTTGAAATAATTTAATTTTTTGACCTTTGACCTTGAAGGATGACCTTGACCTTTCACTTCCACCACTCAAAATGTGCAGCTTCATGAGATCACCGCTTTGAAATAATTTAATTTTTTGACCTTTGACCTTGAAGGATGACCTTGACCTTTCACTTCCACCACTCAAAATGTGCAGCTTCATGAGATCACCGCTTTGAAATAATTTAATTTTTTGACCTTTGACCTTGAAGGATGACCTTGACCTTTCACTTCCACCACTCAAAATGTGCAGCTTCATGAGATCACCGCTTTGAAATAATTTAATTTTTTGACCTTTGACCTTGAAGGATGACCTTGACCTTTCACTTCCACCACTCAAAATGTGCAGCTTCATGAGATCACCGCTTTGAAATAATTTAATTTTTTGACCTTTGACCTTGAAGGATGACCTTGACCTTTCACTTCCACCACTCAAAATGTGCAGCTTCATGAGATCACCGCTTTGAAATAATTTAATTTTTTGACCTTTGACCTTGAAGGATGACCTTGACCTTTCACTTCCACCACTCAAAATGTGCAGCTTCATGAGATCACCGCTTTGAAATAATTTAATTTTTTGACCTTTGACCTTGAAGGATGACCTTGACCTTTCACTTCCACCACTCAAAATGTGCAGCTTCATGAGATCACCGCTTTGAAATAATTTAATTTTTTGACCTTTGACCTTGAAGGATGACCTTGACCTTTCACTTCCACCACTCAAAATGTGCAGCTTCATGAGATCACCGCTTTGAAATAATTTAATTTTTTGACCTTTGACCTTGAAGGATGACCTTGACCTTTCACTTCCACCACTCAAAATGTGCAGCTTCATGAGATCACCGCTTTGAAATAATTTAATTTTTTGACCTTTGACCTTGAAGGATGACCTTGACCTTTCACTTCCACCACTCAAAATGTGCAGCTTCATGAGATCACCGCTTTGAAATAATTTAATTTTTTGACCTTTGACCTTGAAGGATGACCTTGACCTTTCACTTCCACCACTCAAAATGTGCAGCTTCATGAGATCACCGCTTTGAAATAATTTAATTTTTTGACCTTTGACCTTGAAGGATGACCTTGACCTTTCACTTCCACCACTCAAAATGTGCAGCTTCATGAGATCACCGCTTTGAAATAATTTAATTTTTTGACCTTTGACCTTGAAGGATGACCTTGACCTTTCACTTCCACCACTCAAAATGTGCAGCTTCATGAGATCACCGCTTTGAAATAATTTAATTTTTTGACCTTTGACCTTGAAGGATGACCTTGACCTTTCACTTCCACCACTCAAAATGTGCAGCTTCATGAGATCACCGCTTTGAAATAATTTAATTTTTTGACCTTTGACCTTGAAGGATGACCTTGACCTTTCACTTCCACCACTCAAAATGTGCAGCTTCATGAGATCACCGCTTTGAAATAATTTAATTTTTTGACCTTTGACCTTGAAGGATGACCTTGACCTTTCACTTCCACCACTCAAAATGTGCAGCTTCATGAGATCACCGCTTTGAAATAATTTAATTTTTTGACCTTTGACCTTGAAGGATGACCTTGACCTTTCACTTCCACCACTCAAAATGTGCAGCTTCATGAGATCACCGCTTTGAAATAATTTAATTTTTTGACCTTTGACCTTGAAGGATGACCTTGACCTTTCACTTCCACCACTCAAAATGTGCAGCTTCATGAGATCACCGCTTTGAAATAATTTAATTTTTTGACCTTTGACCTTGANCAAAAAAAAAAAAAAAAAAAAAAAAAAAATTTTTTTTTTCTTTTTTTGGGGAAAATGCAACATTTAGTTAGTTTCCCTTTGCAGTTATATGGCTTGAACCGAGGTAAATATAATATTGACAATGAAAAAACGTAGTTTTTAATTTTAAAGTATTTGGGAGCAAAAAATCAAATAAACCAATTTCCCAATTCAAGGTTTTCACGACTCGATTTTTCCCAATTTTGAGGTTTTCACGACTCGATTTTTCCCAATTGGACCGGTACGGGTAATTTTACCCAATTGGACAAAAAAAAATCGCTGGTGTTCATGTGTCGTATGATAGATATTGTTGCAGGAAATTAAAATGATCCGTAAAACAAAATTGTGTCTTTGTGTCGTATGAACTAATCTGCACTAAACCTAAATTTAGATTCACATCGTACATCGACTAATTTCTTTTGTCAGCTGTCAGAACAAAAGTACAGTTGATACATGTATTCAAATGCATTATTTTTCTCTTTCCGGGATATTGTTTTAGTATGTTGATGCTGCATTAACAAATATAAGTGTATATGAAGCGAAAACACCAAAAATAAACAACGGTTGCGATAGACACCTATATACTGTCAGATGCGTCTAATATCACTTTAATATGGTCGGATTAACTGACATCAAAAGTTTTTTACGTCATGAAAAAGTGGGGAGAACTTTTTGGGGGCCAGTGAAACCCTTGGGTGCTTAAACTTCCTACATACCTGCAGTTGGACTAGTTTTTAAGCCAGGCAGTTACGAGTCTGATTATCACTAGGGCAGACCGAGTTTAATATCCTGTTGGATGTCAGGATTTTTCACTTTTAATTCCAAAAATAAAACCATCTCTTATCTTTCAATAAAAAGCTGGAAAAGCAGCTTTGATTCAAAATGCGGTACAACTTTCGTGAGTTTCGAAAGAAAATTAAGCAGAAGTGCTGGAATGGAATACATAATGTGTCTGTAAATATTGCAGCTCAGGGGCGGATAGCCTTCTTAATACACGTGTGATGCACTAAATTGAATGCCGAAATGTTTCGAGCCTCGGACCGAGATCATCATCAGGGACTGAGGGGCAATTGAACTTTACCATTACGCAACACCTAACAACCGCCCCAAACCCCCGCTTTGTCGATAGTGGTAAACAACTGCGTACCGGTAAAGTGCAATCTAGCCGGAACTGACATTGTGTGACCACAAAAAAGCAGTGTTTACTTTAACTTTCGATTTATTTCAAAATTTGATTGAAACTTACACAGTCAGAAATCTGCCTCCAAGAGTGCTACTATCTCTACACTATATGCATTCAATTAAAAGTATATTTTATTCATAAAAATGCAAAATGTCAATATTTTTCGGGGAAATAAAACAACAACAAACATGGGGTTTAGTAGAGCAATTACAGAATTATTTTGCCCTTATCGACTTAGGATACAACCCACTTAAAAACAATTTGGCCCCTTTTGGTGGTTTTCTTTCACGAGCTCACTTAAAAATAAAATCGGCCACATTTGAGACTTTTAGTGTCCTCTCCAGTGTTTGTAACGCAATAATATTGTTTAATAAATGTTATATTCTAAACAGTAACCAAAAATGTTTGGCAAATGGTTGATAACGAATTGTTTTGTTTCTTTATTTTGCAGGTACATTTATTAGTATGTTCAGTAATTTAAGATTATGTTAAAGCAGAAACTTAACATAGTTTTAAAATCTTAAGCCAAGTAAGACGTAAGATACCCATAAATCACTTGAAGTAAGTATCAGATTCAGCAACAATAACCCTCAAACTGGTTTAAATCCCTTATGTCCCAAGGCGCGCGGTGACATCAGTTTTAATCCTTTTATGATTATAGTTGCCGTTCTAATAATAGTTTATGAATAAGAACACTAATTTATCTCATAATAAAGTT
>VMBQ01003643.1:65324-77067 GCA_007657795.1 Dreissena rostriformis
CGCACAACACAAGACCACGTCAAAATTAAAATCATGTCTCGAAAATTGCAGCTATATTTCAAAATTCCATCAATCAAATAGTTGATAATGTACGAGTGATGGGACATCATCCGGATCCACATATAATGCAGCCGCAGGCGCGGAAGGACCTCATTAACTTCAAAATACACACAGAAACACACATTTTCAGTGTTCGGCTAGCGCAGTGGTTGGCACACGCGCATCTCACTACTTAAGGCGAGCCGGGTTCAACCCCGTTCCGGGCGAATGTGAGCTTGGTTAGTGGTAACCATACCTAGGGTTTCCTCCGGGTCCTCCGTTTCCCATAACACCACAAGACCACTTTAATATGTAATGACTTTCATTAAAAAATAAATAGTTGGAAATTGCAGCTATATTCAAAATTCTTCCTATAGTTCGCGAGTCTATTAAATTATTAAGGTAGGAGGGCAGGGAAAAACTACGGGTCTTCAAATAATGCAGCCTCGGGTGCGGAAGGACCTCGTAAATACAAACATACTAAATTTAGCGTGACTCAATAAATTCTGACCTGATTCGATAAATACTGTAATGAAACAGATAAATAAAATCTAAAAACAAATTACAATATACTTACTTAAATTGAAGAATATGAATAATGTTGTTGCGCTTGGTTATGGTATTGAAACATATTCCTTTCTTTAGGAAAAACACTTAACGTACAGGCCTGAATAACGTACACGAGTAGTAACATATACGGACACTGGATTCTGTATAGAAGATGGCAGAAATTAGACATATTATACTCGGGTCAATTATGTTTAATGAATGCATGATTTCGTCTGTTTCCAACAGCATGTGGAAATTGGAAATATAAACTAATGACAATAAGGCAATACCACATAGACCAACACTTAAGGTTTATATATTTACATTTCAGAAAAACAACAACAACACACACATTACAGTGTACAAACTGTTTCCGAATTACTCAATTTTCGAAAGTGTATTGCACATAGAACGTTCCACTATATCAATCTACTAGAAATTTCGTGTAGAATTGTGTGGTTTGGATTATGAACACAAATAGTAATAACATTTTTGTCATGAAATATAGTTTACAAATGCATATAATTATATTATAGTTCCGTCCACGCTTTCTCAGAAGTGAATAACAGGTTTCTTCTTTGGAACAATCAACTTGTTCTGTGTTGCGTCTATTTTGTTTTCTTTGCTGATATGACCATAAGGCGAACTTTGTTTGACTGAACTGTGCTTGTGACGCGATGAATCATTTTTTTCTATTTTCCCATTCAAGTATTTATTTCCAGAACTAGCGTCAATCATTGTTTCACCATCTGAATCTTCGTAAATGCTATTATTTTGTTCTTCAACAATATGGCTCTGTATAAGAAATGTCAATTCTCGTGTTAAGCGTGGTATTTCGTATTCAGCGTACAATGGGGTCTTGAAAGAAACACTTTTTCTACCACTCGTTGGTGAAATCTGCAGAATTGATTTCTTCTTGGTTTTCTTTCTATTGCGACGTAATTTGGACTGACGGCCCTGAATTGGAGACGGTAACTGAACATCGCTTGAATTGCAATTACTACTAACGGAACGTTCTTCCTTATAGCGCATGGGCAAGTCGTTGACAGAGGACCTTTTCTTGACGACGTCACTTTGGAAGACAGGCGAATGTTGTTTGATGACGTCATCTTTCCTCAATTTATGGTAGGCTGGTTCTGTGTGTTGAGTCAGTTTAAGACGATTAAATCGTTCCACTAGACTGGCGATTGTCTCGTGTTTCTTGTTTTCCATGTTTTGTGACATTGTAGCTCTCTAAAACAGAAGGCATATTCACAAAATGTAACAGAATATGCGAGCCTTTCCATTAGGACCTACAATTATTTCATCCATAAAAATAGGTCAACGTTTTTCGTTTTTGTTAAATAAAAATAAAGGTCTTATTACAGATCGTTAAGAACAAATGGACCATATTGAACACCTTTTTTATTATTGAATGGCCTGTCAAAAGTTTTTTTTTCACATTCCTTTTATACAAATATTCAAGCATATATAATGCTTAAGTGTAAACTTATACTAAGGTGAGGATGTTGCTACAAATTGTTATCCAAAAAATTGTTCGAATGACTATACCATCTTAAGTCGAGACCGTCAAAAAATGTAAACAATCAAATGTTTTTATTACTTTTTAGATCCATTTTGGACTGGGTGTCTTGAAAGTTCAAATATAGAGCGGCAAGTTTAAAGGGACTTGTTCACAGTTTATCAAAATGAGAATTTTACAACTTTTTGTCACAGATTCAAGAGATAAATGAACAATGTACACCCGTAAGCGAAATAACACTAATGCCGCAGACTTATACTGAAAATACACTTTCGTTTACAAAAAATCATCGTTAGAAATTGATAAAATTATAAAGCGTCTCAGACGCGAAACGATGTAAAAATATCGATTTTGTGCTATCGTTATATTTTGTAACAACACGTGGATAGTTATACAAAGTATAAAATAAATGGCAACACATGTGAAGACGGATGGTCAGGTACGCACATAATGTAGTCGTAAAGAATCAACGACGACCCGAACATAAACTCTGAATTACTCACATGCACACGTGAAGACGGATGACTGAGTGTTTTCGGCGCTTGGCTTTTACTCCATGGGTCAGTGGTTCGAGCCCTGGTGTGGTTAACTTTTTTTGCTCTTTTGTTTTACTTTTATTCTTTTTTTTTATATAGTCTAGTAGCTCTTTAGTTCTGATATTTATATTTATCAATTTAAAGCAAAAAATAGCAAACTTCAAAACATGCCAAAATCTGTGAACAAGTCCCTTTAAACCATGTATGCGGATAAATGGATATTTTTTTCCCATATGAAAAGGTGCACGCATCGTAATTTTTTGTGAAAATAATTACATAATTTAATTTTCAAGATAAAGTTAAGGCAAGATACGAACATGTAACTTACGAAATGGTCTCATGTATATCCTGCTATAAATTACTTTTACACAACATACTAGTTCGTAGTTGTTTTTAAACAGTCGATCAAACGGAAATTAATCATTCCTTAATAAAACGGGCGGAAATTGTGTGTATTCACGTTTGACGTTTGAAACGTGATACGATATGATCATTGAACAGGTTGATTTATTCTCAATGAAATCCAATTAAACGGAAGTTAAAACAATTAAACTGGTAAAGGTCACAAATTATTTCCATTATCATACTTACTGCAAGTGATATTGATTTTTACAGCACAACATGTAAAAATAACTCGAATGCGTCGAATTCTAGTACAAACGTCTTATATATCAGGAGAAAAGCCTTTCTGCCCTTGTTATTACTAAAAGTACATTTTGGAAGTCTAATAAAGTTATATTTATCATTATTCAGTTATTAGAAACAAGCCTTTGTAGTTATTTTTGTTATACAAGTCATGATGTATATGTATAACTTTATTTTCTCTATTTTCTAAAGATGTACAACTCATATAAATGAGAGGGCTCTGTGAAAAGGGGTATATGCATGTGCGTAAATTGTCGTCCCAGGTAAGCATGTGCAGTTCGCACAGGCTAATAAGGGACGACACTTTCCGCTTGTCTGATGAGTGTCTGTCTGTCTGTCTGTCTGTCTGTCTGTCTGTCTGTCTGTCTGTCTGTCTGTCTGTCTGTCTGTCTGTTTGTGACAGTAAACAAGCACATGTCCTTTTCTACATTTAGATCACATTTAATACTACAGTAACTACATTTTTCCAATTAAATCCCATTGAAACTACTAGCCACCGTGGTGCAGTAGATTGCATGTATCAAAGCTTACAAACAGGCGGGTACGAGTTCAAACACCAATATATTCTTAGTTTTATTTTCATTATGCATAGCATTGATAAAGATGATATATTCATACATTATATCACCAACCATTTTTTATTGGAACTTGGTGTTTTAATTCATAATTGTGTTGTTATAGTCATGTATAATCCTTTATAGACAGTAAACTATCACAATTTTAAAAATCCAATATGTCTTCGCCACTTAAAAATTACAACCGTTCGCGTATATGAACTTGTTATGAATAAAAATAAAAAAAATCCTAAAGTTTTGGATTGGGGCTGTAAATGTTTTTCTTTATTACGAAATAGTTTTAAATGGAATAAACAGCATATGTTATTGCAACTACTTTTAAAAAACGATTTACTTTCTGTGGACTGGGTCTTATTTAAATGCTATAATGGCCTGTCACTAGTAAGACATCCGCCACCATGTAAGCCACCTGTAAACAGAATTGCAACGCAATACCCCACATCAAAACTCAAGTTTTTGAGTGGAAAACAGTGTGTTTTTTCCATTGTATGCAACGATGACATTGACCTACATCGAACTGGTCCAAAAGGCAATCCAAGTTATGTAAGCAATATACAAAATTTCAGAACAATACACACATTTAAGTGACTTGTTCACAGATTTAGGCATGTTTTGAAGTTTGTCATTAAATGCTTTAAATTGATATAAAAAAAACACCAGAAATAATTAGGTCCTCTGTCAACGACTTGCCCATGCGCCATAGGGAAGAACGTTCCGTTAGTATTAATTGCAATGCTAGCGATGTTCAGTTACCGTCGCCAATTCAGGGCCGTCAGTCCAAATTACGTCGCAATAGAAAGAAAACCAAAAAGAAATCAATTCTGCACATTTCACCAACGAGTGGTAGAAAAAGTGTTTCTTTCAAGACCCCATTGTACGCTGAATACGAAATACCACGCTTAACACGAGAATTGACATTTCTTATACAGAGCCATATTGTTGAAGAACAAAATAATAGCATTTACGAAGATTCAGATGGTGAAACAATGATTGACGCTTGTTCTGAAAATAAAGACTTGAATGGGAAATAGAAAACAATTATTCATTTTGTCACAAGCACCGTTCAGTCAAACAAAGTTCGCCTTATGCTCATACCAGCGAGGAAAAAAAAAGACGCAACACAGAACAAGTTGATTGTTCCAAAGAAGAAACCTGTTATTCACTTCTGAGAAAGCGTGGACGGAACTATACTATAATTATATGCATTCGTAAACTTATTTCTTGACAAAAATGTTTTAACCATTTGTTTTCAAAATCAAAACCACACACTAATACACGAAATATTCAGTAGATTAATAAAGTGGAACATTCTATGTGCAATACACTTTCGAAAATTCGATAATTCGGAAACAGTTTGTCCGCTGTAATGTGTTGTTGTTGAGGTTTTTTCTGAGATGTATTGTATAAAACTTAATTGTTTGCCTTATTTTCATTAGTTTATATTTCCGATTCAAACATGATGTTCAAAACAAACGAAATCGCTCAATCACTAACCATAGTTGACCCGCGTCTAATATGTCTAATTTCTGCCATCTTTCTATACAGAATCCAATGTCCGGATTTATATGTTACTGCTGGTGAACTAAATACAGGCCTGTCAGTGTTTTACGATATAAATAAATATGTTTCAATGCAATCATCAAGAGCTATTATTCATATTCTTCAATTTAAGTAAGTATAGTATTATTACTTTTTTATATTTTATTTATCGGTTTCATAACAGTGTGGCGATTTTTACCCGAACACCGTTTTTACTTTCCTTTTGTTTCTTTGGGTACATTGTTTCTTTTAGTTAATATATAAATAGCGTCCTTAGATTTCCGGTAAGCATGGCCGAGGTTTAATTTATTATTGAAATATACACCTAGAAAAGTATCTGTGTGTGTTGTTTGTATATCCATTTGTTTTATAAATGTTTATTGCGTTGAAAAAGACCGGAGCCTCATTATTGTGCTATATAATTAAGTCAAACCACTATTACGTAGATCTCAACAGTATCACTAGGGAAATGTCCGAGTAACGCCGCATGAACAGACAGTATAAAAGCGCGCGTTTTCTCTATAAACAGTCAGTTATGCTCCCGCATTCGTCGAGTTAACATCGCGTAAATAGGTAATTAAATTATATTATTAACAAGACATTAGGGACTTTGGGCACATAGAGACTGGCTATCCTCTTCAAACGTTCTGAGGGCCTTGAAGTTGGATTCCTTCCCCTCAGCAGCCCGGGTCGCTAATAGTTGATATATAAGTCACATACCTTCATACAAACACTATAAGGCTCCATACCTAGGGTATCGAGTTACACAGGCACATAGTCATTTCCATACATAGTCTCGACACATAGGTCTCCATACATAGTCCGAGACATAGGGTTCCATACATAGTCTCGACGCATAGGTCTCCATACATAGTCTCGACGCATAGGTTTCCATACATAGTCCGAGACATAGGGTTCCATACATAGTCTCGACGCATATGTTTCCATACATAGTCCGAGACATAGGGTTCCATACATAGTCTCGACGCATAGCTCTCCATACATAGTCTGAGACATAGGGTTCCATACATAGTCTCGACGCATAGGTCTCCATACATAGTCCGAGACATAGGGTTCCATACATAGTCTCGACGCATAGGTCTCCATACATAGTCTCGACGCATAGGTTTCCATACATAGTCCGAGACATAGGGTTCCATACATAGTCTCGACGCATATGTTTCCATACATAGTCCGAGACATAGGGTTCCATACATAGTCTCGACGCATAGCTCTCCATACATAGTCTGAGACATAGGGTTCCATACATAGTCTCGACGCATAGGTCTCCATACATAGTCCGAGACATAGGGTTCCATACATAGTCTCGACGCATAGGTCTCCATACATAGTCTCGACGCATAGGTTTCCATACATAGTCCGAGACATAGGGTTCCATACATAGTCTCGACGCATATGTTTCCATACATAGTCCGAGACATAGGGTTCCATACATAGTCTCGACGCATAGCTCTCCATACATAGTCTGAGACATAGGGTTCCATACATAGTCTCGACGCATAGGTCTCCATACATAGTCCGAGACATAGGGTTCCATACATAGTCTCGACGCATAGGTCTCCATACATAGTCTCGACGCATAGGTTTCCATACATAGTCCGAGACATAGGGTTCCATACATAGTCTCGACGCATATGTTTCCATACATAGTCCGAGACATAGGGTTCCATACATAGTCTCGACGCATAGCTCTCCATACATAGTCTGAGACATAGGGTTCCATACATAGTCTCGACGCATAGGTCTCCATACATAGTCCGAGACATAGGGTTCCATACATAGTCTCGACGCATAGGTTTCNAAAAAAAAAATTTTTTTTTTTTTTTTTTTTTTTTTTACCTTAAATTAGGAATTTTTTGGACAGCAATTGGGAAATTTGTAGTTTTTTCGTAATTGGGAAAGTGCCGTTTACCGGTACTTTATAAAGAAGGAAAAAAATCGCTGAACACTAACTCCAATCCTAATAAAAAGACACTTCCGCTCAGCTTAGAGGACTGGGACAGACATGTAAAATATCGAATATAAGATATATTTTTTATAAACAACTGGTAGCTAGATGAGTTGCAGATAATTGGTCAGTTACCACATTTTAACTAACTTTTTTGACCTGTTAATTTTTTTCAGTTCAATTCAACAGTAAAAAATGCGTCTAATATCACTTTAATATCGTCAATGACATAACGTTATATAGTTTTTTAAAGTATTGTTATTTATACTTTATTAATAAAGTTCATTTTATAAAGTGTATTACCATTTACATTTATGTTGTTGACAATATTATTACTCTTACAAGTATACAAATGCTTAAATTACAAGAAGTTACTTCATAATTACGAAATTGCCCCAGAGGGGACCTGTACATTACTAGAAGAAGAAGAAGTCTTAATAAGTTTTATTTTTGTATACATAATACTGTAATAACATTCTTGCACATGATAAACAAATTAACAATTCATTTGCATTTTTATGAATCTCTAAAGCACGCTTCAAGGGTTTTATTTATTCTGAGTCATGGAAAGCCATGATTGCAAGTGATTCTTTTCAGCCTAATCAGGGATGACGCTTTCCGCTTTTATGGTATTTTTCGTTTAAAGGAAGTCTCTTCTTAGCGAAAATCAAGTTTAGGCGGCAATTGGCATTAGAGTTAAATCCTGAGCTTCAAGGGGGGATGCATTAAGCCTGGTTTTCCCATATCGTGTCTCAAATGTTTGTTTCTGTTATTTCAGACATAATGAACCTACCAAACCACTTGTCCTTGAGTTATGCAAACAAAAGACTGATGTTGTCCTGGCAGCGTCCATTGAACTCTCAGGGTACACATCAAGATGTCAATTCTTACATCGTGTTTGTGTCGCGTAAGGACACGAGAGACTGGCAGAAACTGGCAGAATTACAGAATTTCAATTACTGCGTTCCCCAAATGTACTGGAATACTTCTGTGGCTTATGTGATTGGGGTGGTAGCATCGAAAGATATACATGTGTCACCCATGGCCACCGTGAAACTTCCCTTTCATGGAGATGGAAGACTGGATGCTGTCAGTGTAGACCTGCTACAAGAAGGTATGGTGTTACTTTAAAAAGTAATTTTTGTAAGCTTGACTTTTTGAACAGGAAAATTTGAGCTATTGTCATTATTATCCCCACCGAAATTTTGGACAGGGATATAGTAAAAGTCTCCGTCTGTCCGTCCGTCTGTGCGTCCGTCCTTCCATCTCAAACTTTGACCAGAGCATAATTCCAAATCTTTTCAATAAATTTACTTTAAACTTAGAATATAAACAGATGGCAACTAGGAGAAATGCAGTGACAAAGAACCATTACTCTATCTACCTTAGTTATTGAATTATCTCCCTTTATATAAATTCAAAGTAAATTTTTGTCCAGAGCATATAACTCTCAATCTACTGAATGGATTTACTTGAAACTTTAAATATAAACAGATGGCAAGTAGGAGAAGTGCAGTGATTAAGAACTATAACTCTATCTACCTTAGTTTTTGAATTATCTCCCTTTATATAATTTCTATGTAAATTTTTGTCCGGAGCATAACTCTAAATCTACCAAAGGGATTTACTTGAAACTTGAAATATAAACAGATGGCAGCTAGGAGAAGTACAGTGGACATGAACTATAATCTCCATCCGTCTTTGCGTCTGTCCTTCCATCCGAAACTTTGTCCAGAGCATAACTCCAAATCTATTCAATGGATTTTCTTTAAACTTAGAATATAAACAGATGACAACTAGGAGAAGTGCAGTGACCAAGAACCATAACTCTACCTTAGTTTTTGAATTATCTCCCTTTATATAATATCAAAGACAAGTGTAGTGTCTCACAACCATAACCATAACTATGTATTTTAGCTTTTCAATTTTTAATATCTCCCTTAATCTAATTAAACAATAGAACTAATCTTTGAATTTGAACACTGAAGTATTCACTGTAAAATGAATAGGTGAGTTTTAGGAAACATACAGTGATCAAGAACAGTAACTGTTTACAGTCTTCTTTTTATGTCCCCCAGTCTATACTGGGGGATANTCTACAGCATAACTCCAACACTATATAACTAATTGATCCTTGAAATACAAATAGATGACACAGGGGCAATGTTTTACAAATATTATTCTACTCTCTTAAACAAATGTTCTCATACAAGCAAACACATTTCGGCGGGGATTTGGCACTACTGTGACAAACTCTTGTTTTAATTTATATCTTTAGGATTCATGGTCTTGACTTATTCTTGGTATTATGTTTAATAAATAATATTTTTTTTTTGTATTAATATTAAAGTAAGTTGAAACCTAAGGCACTTGCACGGTTAATTGTAACACACTTATTCTGCATATTGATGGAGTTATTGCCAAGACGCCCTTTTGTCGAGTTTCAATTTGTCTTTTAAAATGAATCTCATTTAGCTATGCATGAAACGATGCACACCAGACAAACATTTTGCTCTTGTTTGGGCCTTTTTATGAGCACATTTTCAAAACGGGATTTATTGAGTTAACATCTGTGACAGCAAGATGTCTGCCCTCTGACAAAAGACATGTATGGAGTTTTTCATGCAGTACACTGACAGTTCTAGTTTTATTACATTTATTTGTATGTTTCAGTAAATGGAAGCTTTGAGGTTACTGACCACTATATGGTTGAAGAAGATTGCTACAAAACACTGACCTACATCCTGTCTGTAGTACCAATGGATGTGAAATATCGCATTATTATGAGTAAGAATGCAGCAAAGTTTGTATGGTTTATGATTGCATGAAAAATATACATTTAGTTAAATGTATAAAATAATGTGTCAATTTATTAAACAAATTAAAATTGATTCAATTTAATCTAGATACTAGTAAATCTAGTTAAACACAACCAACCAAATACAAAAAGATATGTTTTCATTTCAATCAGGTGTTGATCACCACAATGTTTTCTTTTAATTGCATTTTATTGTCTTTGATCAACCGCTTGTTGGCTGTTTAAAATACAACAATCCTGACAAACACAATAAACACACTGTGCATGAAGGGTGTTAACAATTAGTGCTAATCCTCAGTATTCTACCTAAATAAATTATGAAGTTGACAGTATCGATACAGCTTTACTGTATTAGAGTTTTACATGAAATGTAAATTTTCATTTTAAAACACAGTGCGATGTAATATACTCCTCTTAGTGTAGTATCTGGATTGCGCAACAAATGCAGTTTGTGTGCATGTATATCGTTTGTAATTTATGTCTTTCATGCCTACGGTAATTCGGTTTTAAAAAAATTAAACGATGGGCATAATTATTTATATTCATGTATCGGTCACACCCATGAAATCAACAAATAATAATGTTTTTACAGTATAATATGTTAAGTTTCTTTTTGCAATTATGCCTCATATGAAGTCTTCTTATATTTCAGCTAAGAGAAAGAGATTCGGTACATGCACAAGTCATTTCTATATTGGTTCAGCGCTGACCAAGATGATACAGATGTCAAAGTAAGTAGTTTTTTTATGCCCCTTTTTATGCTCCCCATATATATATATATGGGGGAGCATATAGTCGCCGCTTCGTCTCTCCGTGTGTGTGTGTGTCCGTTCGGAAATTTGTCCGGGCTATTTTTCAGCAACTAATGACCGGAATTTAATGAAACTTTATGGGAAGCTTCACTACCAATGAGAGATGTGCATATTATCAGCGGGTTCTGGTTGGATGATTTTTCACAGAGTTATGGCCCTTTGAATTTTTTTCATTAACTGTACATATAGTGCAATTTTTCTTGTCCGGGCTATTTCTCCGCAACTAATGACCGGATTTAAATGAAACTTTATGGGAAGCTTCACTACCAAGGGGAGATGTGCATATTATCAGCGGGTTCTGGTCGGATGATTTTTCACAGAGTTATGGCCCTTTGAAATTTTCCATTAACTGTACATATAGTGCAATTCTTGTCCGGGCTATTTCTCGGCAACTAATGACCGGAATTCAATGAAACTTTATGGGAAGCTTATCAGCCAGTTCTGGTCGGATGATTTTTCACAGAGTTATGGCCCTTTGAAATTTTTCATTGTACATATTGTGCAATTCTTGTCTGAGCTATTTCTCAGCAACTTATTACGGGAATTCAATGAAACTTTATGGGAAGCTTCACTATCAACAGGAGATGTGCATATTATCAGCCGGTTAGGGTCGGATGATTTTTCACAGAGTTATGGCCCTTTGAAAATTTCTATAAACTGTACATATAGTGCAATTCTTGTTCGGGCTATTTCTCCCCAACTACTGACTGGAATTCAATGAAGCTTTATGGGAAGCTTA
>VMBQ01003643.1:79685-94097 GCA_007657795.1 Dreissena rostriformis
CAGTAAAATGGTTTCCTGATGATAACTCAAGAATTATAAGGCCTAGGATCATGAAACTTCATAGGTACATTGATCATGACTCGCAGATGACCCCTATTGATTTTCAGGTCACTATGTCAAAGGTCAAGGTCACAGTGACTCGAAACAGAAAAATGGTTTCTGGATGATGCCTCAAGAATGCTTAGGCCTAGCATCATGAAACTTCTTAGGTACATTGATCATGACTGGCAAATGACCCCTATTGAGTTTCAGGTCACTAGGTCCAAGGTCAATTTCACAGTGACTTGAAATACTAAAAAGGTTTCCGGATGATAACTCCTAGGATCATGAAACCTCATTGCAACATTGATCATAACTGGCAGATGACCCCTATTGATTTTCAGGTCACTAGGTCAAAGGTCAAGATCACAGTGACTCGAAATAGTAAAATGGTTTCCGGATGATAACTCAAGAATGCTTAGGCCTAGCATCAAGACATTTCATAGGTACATTAATCATTACTGGCAGATGACCCCTATTGATTCTCAGGTCACTAGGTCAAAGGTAGAGGTCACAGTGACTCAAAACAGTAAAATGATTTCTGGATGATAACCCAAGAATGCTTACGCCTAGGATCATGAAACTTCATAGGTACATTGATAATGACTGGCAGATGACCCCTATTGATTTACAAGTCACTTGATCAAAGGTCAAGTTCACAGTGACAAAAAACGTATTCACACAATGACTGCTACTACAACTGACAACCCATATGGGGGCATGCATGTTTTACAAACAGCCCTTGTTTATATAAACTTTTAAAAGAAGCACACGTTTTCTAAGTTTGTATTCATATTTGCAATGCCATCAATATTTTTGTTTATTTTCAGGGACAAGAAAGGAATAAGTAATGTAGAACTTCATTTAAGGCAAGTTTTCTTATTGTTTATTGTAATAACATTTATCTTTGTTGCACATAGTTATTTTCTCACTTAAAAGTCAAAACGGACCTACTCACCATTTGGTCAGCTTAAGGTAGTCACACATACATGGCTATATTTATATATGTGTACTGTGTAGTATTTTCTCCTCATCGGAATCTATGAGATACTGTATTTTTGCCATGTGATTTTTAATTAATTCACTACATGGTCAAATTGTTGAGCGTGTGAGCTTTAATTTGAGCATAAAATCCTCTCTGACTTCTAGGTTTAATCTTAACCATGAATGAAGCCTTGTTGTCTTTTGTGTGACACACCATCTTCTATATTTGATCACATTATTTTAAAACCCTTCAAGAAATGGTTAAGTAATACAGCAGATAAAGCCTATTATGACAACACAGTGCTGTATTTTGACCTTTGACCTCAAAATGCCTATCACTTGGCATCAAGAAAATATTACACCTATATGTGCCGCGTCATGCAAAATAGGTATTATGCCATATTTGGACAGTGTATCTCCAGCTTGGTCAAATTCTTTATTCCAATAACTGTGGATGTTGTAAATACATGTAGTCACATACTTTCAGTTAAAAAGTTCCAGTGCATGTGCATTAAGTGTCATCCCAGATTATCCTGTGCAATCCACACAGGCTAATAGAGACGCAGCCTTTATGGTATTTTTTGTTTAAAGGAATTCTCTTCTTATTTAAAATCCAGTTTAGGCAGAAAGTTTTGTCCGTCCCTGATTTGCCTGTGCGGACTGCACAGGCTCATCTGGGACGACATTTAAGACACTTACTTTCAGCCTCGTGTTCTCAAAACATTTTTGCAGGTTTTGTGAGTATGACTTGCCACTGCGACCTTGCAAGGACTGTGTTCCAGAGTGTGTGATTCGGCTGGGGGAACATAAGGTTACATATGTACAGGTACAGATTTAAATAAACAGTTAAGCAGTTGTGGCATTTGAAGTTAAGACTACTTTTTTCAAAGATGTCAGTTGATAAAGACCATGGTTTCATTTATTTTGGCTGCAAATAGTGTAGAAGCCTTGCATAACTGTTAGTTGCACTTTTGGTGAAAATATTACCTGTACTATGTGTGTTCTTTCTATTGAGGGATACAATTGTGTGCTTGCAGAAGGCTAATGGCCAGCAATCCAATGTGCACAGGCCATTAAACATCACAAAAGAATGCCTTCTGGATCACCAACTGAACATAATCACAGTGGAGTTTAGCCCTATGGAAATAAAGGTATACATTGATGTTGTTTTTTGTACTGTACCGTGAAGACTCAGTCACAAGTAAAGATTTCAAAAAATGATTAAAATTACAGTATTGATTTATGACCTCACAATTTGCCCAGAGTTATTCGCAAAACATGTAAATGTGTATTAAACATAAAAAAAGTAATTGGATGTGTGCACCACTAGTATTTCATTCAATGATCATCCAGGTATACCAGTATCTGTTTCATGTTTCATTTGTTTCAGAAATATTGCATGTTCATAACAGTGGTAAAGCGCGTTGAAGTGAGATCAATTGTTCAACAACTACGAAAGGGCATGCCCAGTATTCAAGAGGCTAGGCTTTACAGTAAGCATAATCATACCCCTAAGAACATAGTAAGGGGGGAACTACTGGAATCACCATGGATGTCTGTCTGTCTGTCCATCCTCTAGCTGTTCATCTATCCATTCATTTGTTCTTTCGTACAATCTTCTGTAGACCAAAATTTGTCCAGAGGCCTTCTTCTGCACATTTCAATGTATAACACGTGACTTTTAGCCATTGTTCCTCATGTAATGCAATTGTGCATTTGCAATTTTTATCATCCTTTGTTAAATATGTATAATGTTACGCTCCTTTTTCAACTAGATCATTCTCATACATTATGATTGTTGATGACATATTAACTATTAGCAAAATAACTTCTAAAACCAAAAGGTCTTATATTTGGTATGCAACATCAAATAGTAGTCCTCTGCAATGTTTGCTTCACATTTCCACTGGTACAACAAAGCCCCTGGTATGTAACATCACATTGTGATCCTTCAAAATATTTATATAAATCATTCCCCTTGTATAATTACTATTAAAATGGATTATGGATTATACACACTAACATAGAAAAATAACTATACAAACTCGTTTTCTCTGAAACAGGTTGTGCTATTTGGTATAATACATGGTTTAATTGTCCTGTACAGAGTGTTTTAAAACCATGAGTCTGTGTTCAAAATTGGCCAGGCCAAAGGGATAACATTTTTATAGTATCAACTTGCTACATATTTTGACATGCTGCAGCAGAAGTTATTCTTTGTTACTATTGTTGTGACAAGCTATAGTTTGATGTCCTATCTTTTTTTAGTGTTTCATAAGTATTTCAAGTAGTATTCATAAATGAATATGTAACACTTGGTTACTAGAATTGTGTATTTTCATACCAGAAAACTCGGGTATTGAAAAAAACTGACATTATCTCAGTACTGGTAAAATGTTTGGAACACCTGATCTGTGTCATGATTTTTAACTGTCATATTTCAGTTCAGGACAAGTTGCAGTCAGACAACAGTGCTGTTCAGTCGACCAGCTTCAAAGCAAAACTCATTTGTCCGGTAAGAGCAATATAACTGTTTTTCACACAGGAAGTACTTTTTTGTTTTGGTGTTCATATGATATTTAAAGTATAAATGTCAGTTACCACAAATGAATACATGAACAATCATGTGATGACCTGTCGTGCGAAACACCAATCTCCCTACCTCAAAGGTCAAGGTCACACTTAAAGGTCAAAGGTAAAATTGGCCTTTAAACAACTTGCAACTTCGTAATGCATCATACAATTTTAAAATAAGTAACCTCAAATGTTCCCACTAAGGTAAAGTGTTGTGTGTAAGACTTGTCTCCCTACCTCAAAGTTTAAGACAACACTTAATAAAGGTTGAACTCTTTACCAGAAGGCACCATTTTTGGTCTTTTGTTGTTGTTTTTTTGCATAATAATTGCATCTGATGAATTGTTCCAAAATTCGTCTTTGTGTATATGTTGCAATGATTGAACTTATTATTCTTTTTAAGAAGTTATTTTTTATACCCCAATTACCATTGGTAATGGGGGCTATATAGGAGTCACTTTGTCGGTCGGTCTGTCTGTCTGTCTGTCCCAAAATGTCATCCGATTTTCACCAAACTTTGTCAGAAGTTGTATCTAGATGATGTCTAGATCAAGTTTGAATATGGGTCATGCCGGGTCAAAAACTAGGTCATGGGGTCACTTAGTGAGTTTTAAACCGAAAATTTGTCCGGACCATAACTTTGTCATTTATCGTTAGATTTTAAAATCATTTGGTAAATTTGTTCACCATCATTGGACGGTGTGTCGCGCGAAAGAATTACGTCAATATCTCCAAGGTCAAGGTCACACTTTGAGGTCAAAGGTCAAAAATGGCCATAAATGAGCTTGTCCGGGCCATAACTATGTCGTTCATCAAGGGATTTTAAAATCATTTGGCACATTTGTTCACCATCATTGGACGGTGTGTCGCGCGAAAGAATTACGTCGATATCTCCAAGGTCAAGGTCACACTTTGAGTTCAAAGGTCAAAAATGGCCATAAATAAGCTTGTCTGGGCCATAACTATGTCATTCATTGTGGGATTTTAAAATTACTCTGTACATTAATTTTGTTCACAATCATTGGATGGCGTGTCATGCGAAAGAATTCAAGAGTTCAAAGGTCAAAATGGCAATAAATGATAATGGCATAATAATTCTTAAAAATTGACAAAAATTAGCTTCTCTTGTTTTGTGAGACAGCATGCAAAATATTCTGTGTCAATGCAGCATGTGGGGGTATACGTCACGTCTGTGACAAAGCTTTCGTTTTATCAAAAATGAAATCCAAGGAAATGCTTTTAAAAAATTAATAAAATTATGAATTAGGTTCTGTTTAAAAATAGCATTTAACTGCTAATTAAACAAAGAAGGTGCTCAAATTAACCTGCTAAATAAAATAGTTTGCGTGTTTATTCAAGGTTAAAGCCCGTATAACGCTTAAAATCAACGAATATTTCGTAAAATATTTCGTTTAAACACGTTAACACATAAATAATCAGTTTAGCCAAAATTTTAACGCTAGATGTGGTCTGGTAACATAGATTTAACAAGATATGAAATGCTATTTTTTTTTTGGCACAATATATTCCATTTTATTTTTCCCGGCACGACATCTATTCATACGACACACGAACACTAAATTGGTACATGAACCGCAACGCTATCTATTCATACGACACAAGAACGCTAAATTGGTACATGAACATGTGTTAAATATATTCTACCACAAAAAAAAGCATTTTGTATCTTGTTTAATCTATGTTACCAGAGCACATCTAGCGTTAAAATTATGGCTATTGCTATAAGGATCACTTATTGTTTATGTGTTAACTTTATTTTACGAACTATTTTACGAGATAATCGTTGATTTTTAGCGTTAAAGGGACTTTTACAATGTTTTGTTAATTCATGTATCCGTTCCTAGATAGGACAGAGCCGCCTGGTGACGCCATGTCGAGGAGACAGATGCTCCCACATCATATGTATGGAGGCTGAGACGCTGATCAGAATGAACGAGGGCAAATCTGTCAAGAAGTGTTTTATCTGCCAGACGCCATACTCAACTATTGTTGTAGACAAGTAGGTATATTGATGCTTCTCGGACATTGCTATGGGCATGTATTAAGCTTGGACTTATTCAGACATTGTTGTATACAAGAATTGAACATTTTTCCTTACTTTGGCTTGTCGGAAATACATGTATGTTGAGAAATGTATAAATTATGCACTTCAGTAGACTAGAAATTTAAAGGAAGGTAAACTATTGGTTATTGGTGCATGGTATTGAAATTTTACTAACTGATGCGTGGTTGCTGAACTATAGGCATTATACCTCAGTCATACAATGTTGTAGACATGTTTGAAACTGTTCAAACATGTTTGTTAACAGGTATACACGACTGTCATATACCGAACTTCTGTTAACTAATTGATAATAATAATATTCTTCATTGTTGTAAAGGGTAAATATGTAATTTAATGCTACTCAGACATTGCTTTGGGCAGGTATTAAACTTTCATTTTTATTTTATCTAGGCACTATACTCAAAAGTTTACCTTATTTATGCAGTTGTGTTGATATGTTAATTACTAGTTATGTGTACCGAACCTTTTGATTTTCAGGCCAGATATGCAAAATATCATTTTCTGAGGCGTATTTGCGGTTGTGTTGTTTTATGTACATTTAATGCTTCTCATTCATAACTGCAGTCGTGTAAGTTGAAATTGCTCTGACATGTTTGTTGACATGTATTGAAGACTGTCAGATATCAAAATTCTGTTCTTTGTTTCTGGATTTGACTAGCAGTCCATTGTTCATAGTGTATATTCTCTCCCTATGCAGGCTGTTTCTGCATATTCTCAAGAAGGTACCACCATGTGTCACTGAGGTGGAGTTCCAGTCAGATGGCAGCTGGAGTTACAGCAACAACGGAACTGATAGTTCAGCATTAACTGTTGGTATGTCAGTGAAACGTTTTAGATTCCAATTATACTTTCTACCCAACCTTTCACTGCTCAATAACCCTAATGTGTTTATATGGTGAAACCAAGTTCAATCATGTATGCAATCCCTTTAAAATACCAAGATTTATCATTAAAGACCAGTGAGGTGATTGTGTTGGTTTGTTTGCAGATAAGGAAGACAACCACGCTGATTTACTAGAAGTTGACACAGATTTTGAAAATGAAAATGATGACTGGTTGGAAATCCAAAATTGTGACGAAACCTTTCCAGAAAGTAAATTTCATGTAGATCATATTCATTTTAACTTGGCCCGCTAGCTCAGTTGGTAGAGGCTGGCCGATAAATCCGAAGATTTCGGGTTATATCCCCAGCTCATACTCATAATGTTTGTGGGGATAGGTCATGGAATCCTTTGAACGGCCATTTATTTTTACCTCTGATTCAAGTAGGGCAGTTTTCAGTTACTGGAATAAGTATGTGGACTAAGTACTGCTTAACCAGCTAACTCAAGAGCGAGTTTTTTAATTGACTGCCGTGTTATGATGGAAATACCGCTGAATACTGCGAAAATGCAACTAAACGAACAAAAAACGCTAATAAAACGTAATATTGGTAGCATACAACCCAGACCATATGAATCTAACAAACACTTTGAATGAACCACGTTTTGTTACATATCTTAATTTGCTAGATTAAATTGACAGAATGAATATATCTTTAGCTGGTACTTAATTGAACTTCAAGATGAAATCAATGAACTTTCATTAATTCATACATGGTTCTGTGGTAGGCTACTACTCATATATTGCAAATAACAAAATTTTGTCTGATTATGTGTGTCCTTGTATTTTTTATGCCCCCTTTTTAAAAAAGGGGGTATATTCTTTTTGGCCTATCTGTCTGTCTGTCATTCTGTCCAAAACTTTAACCAATATTAAAGTTTTGTCATAACTTTTGCAATATTGAAGATAGCAACTTCATATTTGGCATGCATATGTATCTCATGGAGCTGCACATTTTGAGTGGTGAAAGGTCAAGGTCAAGGTCATGCTTCAAGGTCAAAGGTAAAAAAATAATAATAAAAATATAATAATTTCAAAGCGGCGCATTAGGGGGCATTGTGTTTCTTACAAACACATCTCTTGTTTTCTTTTGCAGGCAGCACCGAAAGTATTACTAGTGTACCAGAAGTGTTAACCAAACTACAGTATAAAGCTGAAGATTGCTCTGCATTCAAGTGCGGTGAGAAAACAAAAGCTGAGAGTGCAAGTGAGATAGAAAAGGAAGTTGTTGGTGTAAGACCGATACAAATGTTTGCAAATAGATGTTGGCCAGTTTCCACTTATGCTGCAAATGCAGCACTCTTGGCAGGACCCTCACGAAACAATAGGAAAAGGAACAGTTTAACTGCAAATACCGGTGAAATATCATGTTTGGTTAAGCAAACACCAACAAAAGGTTCCAAAAGAGAGGCAATCAAATGCGAACAACTTTTAAAAAGTACTGAGACTGAAAACAAAGATGAATTACATGCAGCAAATTCGGGCATGGAGGTATTCAAAACTTTACATTCCACTGGCAAAAACAACAAAGCTAAGCAGATGCAAAGTGTACTAAAGCAGGATCAGGGCAAACAGATTCCAACGCGGTATTATAAAAAGTACAAATCGTGGCACTTAGACAAACTCATTTCTAATACCTTTAAATGTTCAAGCTGTGCTGAAGAATTCCCTTTAACAAAGATGTACGAGAAATCTGACACACGTGTATGCACAGATTGTGCACTGAAGGAGGGGGTTTTATCGCCATCTTTGTATAATCTTCTGAATTCTAACAATTTGGAATGTAGTGTATCCGTATCAGATTGTAATAACACTCAGGGAAGTGGAAGGAAACTGTCCAGCATCAGCATTAAAGAGGAACCTGTGGAGGAAAAAAGTACCAAGTGTTGTACTTCACCTATGATTTCTAGTTCCACTGAGCCAAACAAGAAACCTGCTTAATCTATGAAAGCTGGTTGCCTAAGCACATCAACGTCAGAAAGTGTCCAGCAAAACATGACACACGGATTTATTGAAGAGAAAGTCCTTAACATTGTGGAAAAATGCTCAAGATGTGCTGCAGAGATCAGTTTTAAAAAGGTTTTATCCATATCAAATAATCCTTCAGACTGTGGCTACAAACAGGGAGTGTTGTCGCTTTCTTTGTTTAATCGTTTCAAAGCTGAAGGAATGGAATCTGCATCAGACATTTGGAATAAAAATGGTGAGTGTCATGTTGAAAGTGAATTTATAGTAACCGGTAGTAAAGCCGTTTTGTGGTCTTGGCAGTACCTTAGAGTATACAAAAGACCCAGTCGGCAGGCTAAATGACCGTCTGTTGATCAGTTGTTGTTTTTAAATATTAAATATATTTAAAGAATATATTTGGAATCAACATAACAGAATAAGAATTTTCACTTATATGTCCCGTCACACCACTGTAATGCATGCAATGAAAGGGCAATAGCCCTTCGTGTACAGGAACTAACAAGCAGCACAGTTGAATAATTTATTCGGGACATGTAACTGTGTATTACTTAACTAGTTTTATTATCCAGACCAGACCTGACTGACCTTTTAAGGATCTCAAAAAAGTTGATGACGGTATATTTCATAAATATGCGTTTCCATTTGTTTTTCTACTCAAGAAGCAAGTCTCCCCAGTGTACCAGAGATTGTAACTGAATTGCCGGACGGAACTAAAGATGGCTCTGCAACCAAAGGCGGTAAGAAAACATTAGCAGGAAACACAACTGATATAATTCTTGATGCGTCTGACATAGAAAAGAAAGCAACTGTTGTAAGACCGCTACAAATATTGGTAGGTACATGTAGATGTTTGCAAATTTCCACTGCTTATGAAAGTGCAAAAGACTCAAAAGTACACAAAGGGATCAACGAGAAAAGGAACATTTTAGCAGAAAATCAAGGTAAAATATCAGACTTTGTTAAGAAACCGTCAACAAATGGTTCCAGACGAGAAGCAATCCATTCGAAGGAACTGATGAAAAGTCATGGAACTGCTTTACAGCATGAATGTAACGCATCAAGTGTTGGTATGGAGGACATCAACGTGTTAAATGCCACTGAGAGAAAGTCTTGTGAATTTACTCCAAATGAAGAGTCTCATCAGGTCGAACTATCTGTGCCTCAATTAATTGCAATAACAGATGTCAAGTCTGAATGTATAAAACAATGCGTCAAAGCTAAACAGATGGCAAACGAACCAAATCAGACGCAGACCCAACAGAGCCATAATAAAAGGTATAGCCATTTGTGTCACTTTGGTTAACTTAGGTTAATTTGAAAACCTTTAAATGTTCTAGATGTGCTGAAGAATGAGTTTAACAAAAATATTTAGAAACTCTGACATGCATTTATGCTCAGGTTGTGCCCCGGAGGAGGATTCGTTTTGTCGATTTCTTCATTTAATCTTCTTAACTCTTATGAAGATATACCCAGTGCACACCGATCGCATTGCATTCAAACTCAGATAAGTATAAGCGAAATATTCACTATCGAGAAGGAGAAACTTGTTGAGGACGAAAGTAGCAAAAGGAGCAAAATTTGTAGTTCTTTTTTTCAATTCCAGGTCTGCAGAGCTTAACAAGAAACATGAGCGAGCTAAATCCATGGAAGCTAGGAGTTTGAACAACTGTGAAGTGGAAGGACCATCATCACATCGATGTGAGCCTTTCACCAGGTGAAGAAGATATGTATATGTATGTGTCAAATGATATCGGACTGTCGGATAGGGATCAGAATTCTACATCAAGGAAAACCAAAATGCTGTATGAGTAGGAAGGTTTAGGACTGTCAACGTTGGATCCAAAAAATACATTTGGAGAAACTGAGAGTTTTTATGAGTTTGAAGCTTTAACTTCATCAGTTTTGGAAATCAATGGCCCATATGAGCCTAAGTTCAAAGGCTCAGCAACTTTGGATCATCCCCCTTTATCACAGGGAATTAAGAGGCCGTACGGGCCAGATTTTATAGATCCATCCTACGAGAGTCTGACATCAACTTCAGAAATTGAGCAGCAAAAACCCACTGACGGATCTATTGAAGATAAAAATCCTCAAATTGTGGAAAAATGTGCTAGCTGTGGTAGAAAAATCAGTTTTACAAAGGTTTTATCAAAATCAAAGAATTCTTTATGTATAGACTGTGGCAAAAAGCTGGGAGTGTTGTCGCTTGTGTTGTATAAGCGTTTAAAATCCAAAGAAATTGATTCTTCGTCAGACCTTGGGCATAAAAATGGTGAGTGTTCTTTTTAAAACAATTGTGGGAAGTAGGTTTATTCTGAACTAAATCGCTTTATGGTATTGGCAGTACTTTGGGGGTTCAAATACGACCCAGTCTGAGGGTCTAATGAGCTTGTGTTGATAATATATTTAAGAAAGCCGTAGAAACCCGATATAAATCATGTAACGAAATAAGAGTTATATTTTCTTGAAGGCATGCTCTTACTGGACAATAGCTCTTCGAATACTCACAGCATGTACATTTGAATAAATTGCTTTCGGAAATTTCGTTATGTTTCATATTTATACAGTTTTTTTTCCAGGCAAGATTGGTTTGCTTAGTTCTCAAAAACACAAAGATTTTGTTTGAGTGATTACTTTGTTCCTATATTTTTGTCTTCTTCAGAAAGTCATACCAGTGATCTGAAGATTGTAACCGAACAGCTGTAGAGCTGAAAATATTGTATCCAGTTGCAATGATGAAACACTTACTGGGGATACAAGTGATGTTATTTTTAATGAATCTGATCAAGAAAAGGAAGGTGCTGTTGTCAGACTTGTGCAGAAGTTTGTAAATACATGTTGGCCAGTTTCCACTCCTGCTGAAAGTGCAACATTCTTGCCAAGAACAAGGCCGATTTCAAGTAAAAGTATTGATGTTACTAAACATAAATCTCGAACAAATAGCACGAGAGTAACGCGCTCAAAGTTTAGGATCATAGCTAGGGAACAGAAGAGTGTTAATTTCACCAAAAATAAAATCCGAGAGAATATCACGAGAATAACGCGTTCAGTGTCTGGCATCTTAGCCGGGAAACGGAAAAGTGTTTATTTTACCAAAAATATACTCGAGGGAATAGTAGGATAACAACGCTTTCATTTTCTGAGATCTTAGCTGGGAAACAGAAAAGGGTTACTTTAAAGACAAAAACAAGTATGTCACCCTGCACATTTTCTGGTCAGGATATTGTTGAAGATTCCAAATCAATCCAAGCATGGTTAGTTGTTATATTCTTTATTAAATCAAAATAACTGTTCATTCATATCATACTGAATTGAGTGTATTTTGCTGATACTATTGCTATAATTCTTAATAACACCGTTTTTTTTATGAAAAATATCTTATGAAGAATTAAACTTATTTTTTGCGGATACAGTTCTTATGGCTTAACATTTGTTTTGGCATTTTGGCATTGTTTATGCAAATTTCATAGCATTTGAGTGTGATGGTCTTGGGTTTCTTTATTTATTGTTGCTGTAATGTTGCACGCAATAATGTTGGGCTTGAAGTAAATATTTGTATATAATACGCTATTGTTAAATATTATGAGCATTTAATTATTATTAAAAAAGGTTTTCCTTTTTGCAGTTGTGATATCTTTCCAAACAAGCCTTCCGTGGTAAAAAGGCAAGATTCAGAGGATATATGTGGTCAATAAAGACAATAATTCAAACCAGCAACTGTCCACTGTCATTCCCAGGAAAACTACCACAACAGCCTTTGAAAACTCTTCTCAGATCCCGCTATCACATCCTAAAGCAACAGATATAGCTTCGGTTACTGAAAGGGCACCTAACCCGACCGTTCAAGGGACAACTTCAGATCACATTCAAGAATACCAGATCATACATAACTGTAATTATAGGTTGAAGAAAGACAACTTTTCTTCAAATTTAAATGTCTTTTCAACGTGTAGGGGGCAATTCAGTTCAACAAACATGTTTGGAGTTCCTGACAGGTTTTTATGTTTGGACTGTGCACCCAAGGAGGGTGTTCTGTCGCCTTCTTTATATAATATTCTGAATTTTAAAGTTCATTTACCTGAATTGCATCTCAACCGAAGCGCAACAGAAGAAGTAAAAAGTAAACACATTAACTGACATTTTAAAAAGGAAAAGATTAAATGAAATGAATCAAATTAAAGTGTCCTCCTGAAACGATTCAATATCACCAGTTAATGTAAAATGTGGCAGAAGTTTGGGTTTAAGAAAATACCTTTATTTGGACTTAGGAAGGGAAATGAATTGGAATGTTTTATTGTCCATACACATTTTTGAGATAGTTGACTAGTTGATACGCTTTTGTCAAAGTTTGCTTTGACATATTATGAGTTAACATTTCAGAGATGAAATAGACATAAGCAAATGATTTCACAAACCAATAAATCATAGGTAAATCATAGGTTACATTCATCAGTTGACTTCAAATCCTTTTACATATATTCTTAGACAAAAAGCCGAGAGATATATTTATATTTTTCCAAATGGTCAAGTATAGATTTATTTATTTTTTTAATTGAAACTGTTCGGTAACATGAACAAATGTATTTGAAATGTATTTTCTCAGGTGTTTCATTAAACATTATAATTATCTATGTCTCAATCATGCCAAGCAAACTTCATAACCTTCTTTTTTACTTTGACATATGTACATTCCTTTTAAGCACACCTGAGCTTAATATGCTCCTAGTCTGCTTTTGTGATCAACTTCTGTCCGTCGTTCGTTTTCGGTCGTGCCTTGTCGACATTTACATTGTGAACACTCTAGATGTCAAATCATTTCCAACGTTCATGAAAATTGACCAGACCATTTTTCCCCAATCATGTTCGAAACTTGGTTATATGGTGTCAAACACTGGCACCAAGGTAAATTAAAGAAATTAAAATTGAATACCCTATATGTAACAAAACCGGATGCCCTACATCAGTTTATTTAAATATTGTACAATGTACTAGTTTGCTGGTCAGCAAACACCAGTCTTTGATTAAACTCCAATGAAGCAACACGTGTGTTTTGTAATTGTTACACTATTGTGTGTATGACTTTTATCAACCTCAACTCAAGTGAGTATTAACTAATGGAAATAACAACAAAACACGTGTTACCACTAGGCAGTCTAATATAAAAGTGCGGCATCATAAACAGGGTACCGAGTTAACATTGTTGGAAGCTATGGTCTATTTCACCCTACAAATGGTGGTAGATAATCTGTTGCATAATAGAACAACGTGATACCTTTTTAGCTCACCTGAGCACAACGTGCTCATGGTGAGCTATTGTGATCGCCTTTTGTCAGTCGTCCGTCGTCAACATTTACCTTGTTAACACTCTCGAGGCCACATTTATTGTCCAATCTACGTGAAACTTGGTCAGAACATGTGTCCCATTGAAATCTTAGACAAGTTCAAAAATGGTTCCGGTTGGATGAAAAAAAAATGCCGCCATGGGGCGCGGCAGTTTTCCTTACATGGCTTTAGTAAAACCTTGTTAACACTCTAGAAGTCACATTAATTGTCTAATCTGCATGAAACTTGGTCAGAACATGTGTCCCAATAATATCTTGGACGAGTTCGAAAATAGTTCCCAGTTTGATGAAAAACATTGCCGCCAGGGGGCGGGGAAGTTTTCCTAATATGGCTATAGTAAAACCTTGTTAACACTCTAGAAGTCACATTTATTGTCCTTCTTCATAAAACTTAGTCAGAACATTTGGTCTAATGATATCTTGTACGAGTTCGAAAATGGTTCTGGTCTGGTTAAAAACATGGCCGACAGCGGGCGGGGCAGTTTTCCTTATATGGCTATAGTAAAACCTTGTTAACACTCTAGAAGTCACATTTTT
>VMBQ01003644.1:8103-34560 GCA_007657795.1 Dreissena rostriformis
GTCTGTCCGTCCGTCCTGGCCAATATCTCCTCCTACACTATTAGCACTAGAACCTTGAAACTTACACACATGGTAGCTATGAGCATATGTGCGACCCTGCACTATTTGAAATTTTGATCTGACCCCTGGGTCAAAAGTTATGGGGGTTGGGGTCGGGCCGGGTCAGAGATTTTCTTAGGTTATTTTACACTAACTTCTTCATTTCTACACCGATTCACTTCAAATTGATACTGGACCTCTCTTATGACAATACAGTCAATCGCAACCATGCATGGCCCCATTCCCAACCCTGGGGCGCCCTGCCCACATAGGCCACACACACCCAAAATTGCCTTTTACTATAATTTCTTCATTTATACACGGATTCACTTCAAATTGATACTGAACTTCTCTTATGACAATACGGTCAATCTCAACTATGCATGGCCCCATTACCAACCCTGGGGCACACCTAGGTCAAACATTTGGCATGGGTATACGCGTCGGCCTCTGCCGCGCCATATCTAGTTAATTAATGTTTCAAAAACGTCTCTTTGCATTAACGGTCTATAGACTTTTTCAACAACGTCAATTGGTACAAAGAGAAATCAGATCAAGTGAAATCATTGTCGATAGATCCAAAATGTGTAGAAACGTGTGAAGTATTATACGATTGGGTTAACCCGGCGCTCACTTATTTTCGCCCATCAGTCGAAAATTTCCGCAATGAAAGAAATGAGGACATACATCGTGAAAACCTTTTTCTTCAATCAAGACGATAAAGAAAAAAAAACTCGTTAACCAAATGTTATGGGTTCGAGCTTAGACTTTTCAGAGTGTGTATTACATAATTCTTACAAATCATATTTCGTAAAAAATATTATAAAATTTAATTAAATTATATGTTTTTTTCCAGTTTATTCCATATTTAATAGCAACACACGTGAATAAAAATTAATTCGTGATGACGCGTAGTCTCAGCGATGCTACCCTGGTAAGCAATATCGGTATACCAACGTTTATTATATAATTTGTATGCGACACAGTTGGCGTCAACGCGCATTTTTACACACAATTAAATGTTCAGAAAATCATAGAATTCAATGTTCAAAAAAGTTTTCTCGTAGATGATAAACAAATTAGTTTTTTTTTAACAATTGTAACTTTCAAAAAAGCATCAGTCCGTCCGGTTATTGGCCATGCGGTTTTACCATTAGGCTTTTGTCGGTTACTCACGAATTCTGGCTGTTCTATTCGTAGATATATTTACGGTTTCTTCAGGTATCCCTATCAATCATGCACGATCGGTAATTATCTTAATTAAGAATCGGCAACGATTATCAGTGGATAACAACGGAATATTGATGAGCGCCAGGTCATATCTATAGAATTATAACGCAGATAGAATTGAGAATTCAGAATTAGACGGTTTGGGTGCCCGTGTACCTATGAAATGTTAGCAAAACGTGTCGCGCACAGGTATTTCACACTCTCCACGCTTGGCACGAGTTGGACATCGAGCTCAATGGCAAACGATAACGGATTCTGCATCCTTCGAGTCGCCAAGAAATCAGGTGAACGCTCTGTAGTGTGTATCGGAAAACATCGTGTATGAAGGACAGCAGTATTGTCGATAATCTCTTTCACACAGGGACCCGCATATTGGAAACTGAAAATCAAAGACACAAAAGCAGTCGGCTGCATCCTAGCGTTCTGTTTATATCGAGAGTCAATATAAATAAATGACCAGCTTCATCTCACAGGGTCGAACTAATTCTGGATAATACGGTATCCATGTATGATATTCGCTAAACTGCGCGCGTGTATACTCGTTGGATGCTACAGTACTGTGTATGACTGTTGCTTATATAAACGAGTTTATGCAGGGACGTCTTGTAGACAATGTTAAGTACCCTGTATCTATCGGCATTGGCATCTGGAAGTACTTATTGTGTTTGGTGGGTAATGTCAGACAGCGAATTGAGCGTGTTTGCTTGAGCAATTATCTACACGAATAGGAAGACTGTCATGTTAAATATGCACCACACCATCTGTAAACTGTCGGAATATGTAATAGCAGTATTCAGTGATGTTTCCAATTATTAGATCATTTATTCCTGTATCAATACATGTGCATGTATCTGGATGTGATATGGATCAATATGTAACGGTGTCTGTTATGTCTCTGTGATACAAACATCGTGTTAAATACGAGGATTGGTTTTCTAAATCAATGGAAAATCAAAACGAAAAGGTAGCAAGGGCGATGTCGTCGGGAGGAACTAACTCAACTTTGCATTTTCCTTGTGGGGAACGAAAATGGAAGTATTTTTTACTATCAAGTCTGATAACATTTGGGGCTGGGTTAGTGGTAATAATCTTGTACCGATTGTTTATGTTTATTTGTTGTCGAAAACGAGCCCTAGCAAGGAAATCGCTGATGATAACACCAAAACCTGTTGTTCACAAAGAGAAAGACTCTACAAAAGACGACAGAAAGAACAGCGGATTTTTCAAAAACCACGACCCAGAAGTGGGCTGGTTGACGGAAGCCAAGGATTGGGCTGGGGAGTTGATCTCGGGACAGACAACTACGGGAAGAATTCTGGTTTGTATTTAATTAGTCGAAGTATAGATTCTGTTGGCGCTTTTTATATTGTAGTCACTTTATAAATTTCTGCGCAGGATATTAATGATAATTTCAGGTTCATTAGTTTCTGATTTTTTTTTTGTTGGACACCAGTTTTGCATATATATATATGGATAAGTGCAAAAATATGCTAAGTATATTGTAACTGCATTTATTCAAGTGATAGTGTTGTGTTGAACCTTTATGAAGAAATTAAATTTAACTTATTCTAAAACCTCGTATTGCTAGTAAATAGAATAAAGTAAGCAAGTGTTTTGCACGCTTTTTTACCCTGCGAGCACATGTAAACTATTTAACCTAATGATTTGATGCCAATTTTATTGCCTTGTATTTTCAACTTTTAGATTTGTTAGCTTATAATTTCCGATGAGACACATTTCCTATTGTTATATTTAAAAAAACAAAACATTTTTGAATTAAATGACATAAATTGATCATATTAAATTTGTCATATATAAATAGTGCATTTGACATTATCTGTGTGTCTTAATGCTAATCTCTTTATTGTAGAACACCCAAGATGATGTATGCATCCATGTTAACATGTATTATTGCTATTTTATATATTATTATATATTGTTATGAAAGTATTGTATTTGACTACACTTCTAAAATAATGTCAGCGGCGTAACAATAATAAGTGTCTGCATATCGAGTTTCTACTCAAAACATCATAGGAATTATTATTAAATCTTGTAATTAAATATTAAAAAGAGAGAGGCATTCTGTTTCCTTTTAACCCTTTGAGCGCTGGAACCGGATTTTGAAGGCCTTTGCAAACAGTTTGGATCCAGATGAGACGCCACAGAACGTGGCGTCTCATCAGGATCCAAACTGTTTGCTATTCTGATAGTATTCTTTGAAAAAAAATCAAAGAAAATGCTAATTTTAGAAATTTAGCAGACAACATTTTAGCAGACGACAAATTTCCCAGCATGCAAAGGTTTAATTATGATGAGGCTAGGCTTTATATCAATGTTTGGTGTAACATATATAAAGGTGAACATTTGAAGTAAAATATACCAAACCAAAAGTACTGAACAATGTATAGTGAATGTAGTGTGAATCTTCTTATTTAATTTTAAGTTTCTGAATTTTGTCCTGCATTGCATATTTCAAACTTTAAATTTGCAACAAAATGATTTACAAACAGTTCTTAACAAAATTGTCCACTTTGAATTTGTTACTAATGGACGTTTAGTTAAACACAGAAAGCAAAATAAAACGTGGGTGAAGAAAACTTAATGTTTGTATGAAAAGATGGACATTTTATGCATGTCTTCAATAATTGTTACTTCCCAACTGTACCAAACTTTTTTTTATACTGTTGCCTGAGGAACATAGATTTGTGTTTTCGTTTGCTTTAATTGCAGTGGTATGTTTGGATATTTTCAGGTTGGCTTGGTGTTTGTTCTCAGCATAGCATCACTGATCATCTATTTCATTGATGCATCCTAGTAAGTAGTAATGTTTCACATTATAAACTCGAATGTCATAAAATAAATGAGTCGTGTTCTGAGAAAACTGGGCATAATGCTTGTGCGTAAATTGTCATCCCAGATTAGCCTGTGCAGTCCGCACAGGCTAATCAGGGACGACAATTTCCGCTTTTATGGAATTTTTCGTTAAAATGATGTCTCTTCTAAGCGAAAATCCAGTTAAGGCGGAAAGTGTCGTCCCGGATTAGCCTGTGCGGACTGCACAGGCTAATCTGGGAGGACACTTTACGCACAAGCATTTTGTCCAGTTTTCTCAGAACACGACACAAGTGAGGCTTCTCATGGGATAACATGCATCCTCCCAGATAAGCCTGTGCATTGAGTATCTCTTAGCTTTCGGTCTATAATGCACACTTGAAATGGCACTGAAAGATATTTCCTTGAAATTAAGAAAATCAAAATATAAATACCAGTTTAATTTCTCCTTTTCCGATAATTTTGATCAATCTTTTACCAAAATATCACCAGAGGTCTTGTACTTCTAAAACTTGTAATAATAATATATTCTCAAAGTTTTACAACCATCCCAATAATTGTTATCCGCATACATTTTATTTAAACAGGGAATTTAACTGTAAAGCTCCTGGTCTTTTAGTTTGTAGCAGGATTTTTTCAGTCAAATTATTTTCAAAGCATTTAATTTTTGCTGTTTTTTTCTATTGACAAATTTATGCCCAGGAAGCTGCTTGGTTGTGTCCAGATCAAGAAGGCTGCAATGCTGTAATCAGTATGTTCCGCAAACTATCTGAAAATCATCTTTTTTAAATATTTTCACTTTATACGTCCAAGATTTTCACCAAACTTTGTGAAACAGTTTTAGGTTTTATAGTCTTAAAGTTAAATTATAGACTAATATTTTTTAGGTTCATAATTATGTCTTACAGTTTCATCGAGTTTTCAACTTAATTTACAGTAATCACTCAGTGCTTTAAACTTAAAAAGGCCTTGCAGTGGTCAATAAATGGCTGATAAGCCATGCCCACTCAGTAGACAGACGAATGAGATGAGTACATATATGAGCCTCGTTCTGGGAAAACTGCACGTAATGCATGTGTATAAAGTCTTATCCCAGACTAGCCTGTGCAGTCGGCACAGCCTAATCAGGGACAACACTTTCTGCTTTTATGGTATTTTTCGTTTAAAGGAAATGTCTTCTTAGGTAAAATCCAGTTAAGATGGAAAGTGTTTCCCTGGTTAGCCTGTGCAGACTGCACAAGCTAATCTGGGACGACACATTACGCAAATGCATTTAATCAAGTTTTGCCCAGAACCAGGCTCATATTAGCATGCGTGCCTCTATAACAGTTGTGTTTGAGTAGTGAGATAGAAGAAACGCATAAAACAAATTCCTTTTGGTTCTGTATATAAGCTAACCATTGCTTTACGGGTCTGTAAACATTACAGGACTGTTTTACGTCAAACTATTGTTTGATTCTTGTTGCATAGCAAAGAACATTATCAATTACTATTTGCATTTATTTTAAGTCACAAGTGGAACATTTTGAAATTCTGGAGGGCAGGAAATTGATCTTTTATGTTGTTTTTCCTGCAAAAATAACATGACTTTTGATGAACTCGCTAAACTGGCAGTTTCACAAAATGTAAAAGCTTTTGATTCTGGTAAAGGAGTCAACCGTAAGCATTGAAATTGCCAATATATAGGTTACTTCCTGCATTAGTTGCCACAACTGGAAATCAATAGTTTCTAAGTAGGAATTGTTTCGCTGTTTGTAGAAACCAGGGTTTAACAAACGTGGTTTGTGGTGAAAATCAAAAAGATCAATTGATATTTATTATCATAAACAAACCATATCAATAAATCATATCTTTTATTGATTTAATTTGTTGATTATTTAATCCTTGTCAATTAATAATATGTAGATGAATTCCTACAGGAAGGTATGGGGATGGTTTAGGAATCACTCTGCCAATTAGTTTATCGGTCAATTTGTCAGTGGTTGGCCATGGTCATACTTACAGTTAGGGTCAAAGAAATAAAAATTAGGAACTTTCTTAAAATACCTCATGTTTGGTCAAGATCTGTAACTTAAAAAATAACAGTATATGGATATTAATATTCTTAGTGGTTCATGTACCTCTTGTGTTAAAGGGACTTGTTCGCAGATTTTGGCATGTTTTGAATTGTCATTAAATGCTTCAAATTGATAAATGTAAACAACGGCACTAAAGATCTCGAGTATAAAACAAGAATACAATTTAAAAAAAGAAAAAAAGAAATTATTCTCACCTGGTCTCGAACCACTTACCATCAAGGAGTAAAAGACTTGCGATTAAATCACTCAGCCATCCGTGCTTCTTTAACATTCTAAGTATTTTATACTTAAAGTGATATTAGACGCATTTTTCACTGTTGAATTGAGCTGAAAAGAATTAACAGGTCAAAAGAGTTAGTTAAAATGAGGTAACTGACCAATTATCTGCAACTCATCTTGCTACCAGTTGTTTATAAAAAATATGTATTATATTCGATATTTTACATGACTGTCCCAGTCCTCTAAGCCGAGCCGAACTGTCATTTTATTAGGATCGGAGTTAGTGTTTGTGTGTCATATGATAGATATCGATGCAGGAAATTAAAATGATCTGTAAAACAAAATTGTGTCTTTGTGTCGTATGAATGAATATGCACNTCTGTGGCGTCTCATCTGGATCCAAACTGTTTGCAAAGGCCCTTAAAATTCGGTTCCAGCGCTTAAAGGGTTAACACCTGTTACCAGATATTGATTTTTCCAGGGGCCAAGTGCAGAGTTCAAGTTACTTATACCAGAAACAATGTCAGATTGACAGGGGCCAAGTGCAGAGTTCAAGTTACTTATACCAGAAACAATGTCAGATTGACATGTCATTAACTGATGTTAATTCCTGTGCATGGAAACTCAATAACATCAAAAACCAGTAAAATTACTGCCCATCAATTATTCCTTAGAAAACAGATAGATAAACATATGTAACACAGAGCTAAAGAACATAATTATTTGACTAGAAGGAATGAATCAATGAACATACAAACCAGAATAAAATGGGGGTAGATAGTATTTCTTTAGCCATTTTGTGAATATGGCTGGGTCCCTTAAACCCATTTATGCCTAGTGGACTCTCCCATCCTTCTAAATTGGATCAATTTATTTCCAAAATTAGGGATTTCTAGTATATTTATTTCTATATTTAGATTATTTCTTACAGAAATTCCTTTAAGCAAACAGCGCAGACCCTGATGAGACGCCGCATCATGCGGCGTCTCATCTTGGTCTACACTGTTTGCCAAGGCCTTTTTTCTAGACGCTAGGCATAATGGGTTAAATTGGCGAAAACAGTGTTGTTTTGACTAAAATTGGGAAATTGGTAGTGTTGTTTACAAATATTTTAATCTTCAGAATAAAAGTGTTTCCAATAGAATATTTCCTAAGGTACAATTTATAAAAATGGATAGGGTGATGAACGTATTTTTGCATTTTTTTTTTTGAATCCTTCAATTTGTAATTTTAGACTGTCATTTGGGAAGTATATATACTTTTTGAGATTTGGAATTTGGCCGAATTTAAGACCCTAATTTGTCAAAAAACACACTCGTAAATGCACAGGTACAAAGTCTTAATATATAATCTACAGGACATTTGTTAGTTGTTGTTGAAACAACCAGCTATAATATCACAGTATGAACAGAACTTATTTTACTTCTCATGTCAGAGCTACGGGGCTGGTGCCTACAAAGCTACTTACATTTTCTAATTATTTATTCCAACATGGAAAAATATTACTTTTTTGGATTGGGAAAAGTTTGCAATCGGTAAACATTTAATGGCCATTGTCAAATATGGACAGATCACAAATTGTACATGGCAATCCTTAAAGGGGCAGGGTGGAAAGCCGGACCGGTGTGGTGACATTTTTTAATGAAGTGCTATAGATTCCAAGGAAATTCTTAGCATGACACTTGAAAATAAGATTGTTAGCATAGTATTTGCATTTGCCATGTTATATTTGCAAAAAATATATTACATTTTTAAAGAATGTAACACAATTTCTGTTGATGTGTCCAGCGAGCAGTACTGGGTTGTAGGGAAGATAGATGAGCACAGTGCAGCACCCTTCTTTTATATCCCTTTGCATACTGGGAAATTTGTTGTCTGCTAAAATTAGCATTTTCTTCGATTTTTTTTTAAAGAATACTATCAGAATAGCAAACAGTTTGGATCCTGATGAGACGCCACGTTCTGTGGAGTCTCATCTGGATCCAAACTGTTTGAAAAGGCCTTCAAAATTCGGTTCCAGCACTAAAAGAAATATTCTAGATGTTTCCCAAGTGTGTGTTTGTATTTCAGTGAGCAGGTCGAGTCATGTACACCGTGGGCCGCGAGCACGACACAGCAGATCGATCTCGCCTTCAATGTCTTCTTCATGATCTACTTCTTCATACGGGTACACACAGTTTGTTTCTATCATTAACATATGTTACTAAGTGTCTGTTTATAGTATTCAGGCGGGGGTGGTGGGGATTCCTGTGCTATTTTTAGGAGATTTGTTTTTTTTGTTTGTTCTACAAGTGATGGTTCTTTATATTATCACCAAGAAGGGAGACATTTAATATTGTCATGAGTTTGAGGATACATTTATATATACCACAATAATTTGTTGTATGATTTAATTGCTACTTAACACTAGACATTCCACTCCTGATATGCACTACTTGTAAGGATAGTTAATGTCTTCATCTGGTGCATTTAAACAGAAATGTTTAACCATTACATTTTTGCAGATTAGGACTTAATTATTTATTTACTGGTAAAAAAGTATAAAATGCTTTCATTCAAAATTAATTATATCTTCTATTATGAGTATCACATTCATACAAGACAGACACATCTTTGGCAGTTGCCAATGAAGTGCATTCTACTGCCAAATAATGATCACTAGGTTTGCGTAAATGCCAAAGGTTAATAGTGCCAAAAGTCCAGTCCATTATAGAGCTTATGGCCTGCTTAAGTCTTGGTTCATTGAAGGCATCAACCATCCCTGTGTGACTTTTAGTGCATCAAAACATGTCCACATTATACCACATTTGAACTAACGCATAAGGACTATCATCCCCAATTTTCTTCCCATTTTGCATATGCCAGCCTTGTCCAACATTATTATCTTGTACCAAATCTGGTTAGATTACACTCATTCCAATTTGCATAGGGTGCTATTATAAAACTGCCAACTTTTCAAGCATGTTTAGCTCGGCTGTTTTCAAAGAAAACCAGAGTTCTTGTCATAGCCAGCTCTTGCACCCTCGCGGCGTCCGAAAACTTAAACATTGGCCATAACTTTTGCGATATTGAAGATACCAACTTGATATTTGGCATGCATGTGTATCTCATGGAGCTGCACATTTTGAGTGGTGAAAGGTCAAGGTCATCTTTCAAGGTAAAAGGTCTAAACATTTTTTTATTTTTTTCATGTGTATCTCATGGACCTGCACATTTTGAGTGATGAAAAGGTCAAGGTCAAGGTCTTCCTTCAAGGTCAAAGGTCAAAAAACAAAATCAAAGCACCCACAGCCGAGCGTTGGGTGCCGCTATGCGGTGCTCTTGTTCTTGCTTTTCCTATGTATCAAACTTTGCATGGAATCATTTTGAAGATGGATCTGTCCTCTACCAATAATTGCAATAAAAAAGATACCTTCTCAGAACTTCTTAACAAATGAAATTGGTTTAAATGAAAGCACCCTCTGAAAACAGTGTTTCGGCAATGAGATTTCGACAAAAGCACTGTACTTAAATAAACGCACCCCAAAAATTGATCTTTCTACGAAGTCCCCAAAGAAATGCACCAAAATGTTGCAGACACACATAGGATATAGGAAATGACTAAAAATGGGTGCAATCGCTAAATGGCATTTAAACAGAAGAGAAAATGAACTATAGAAATATGCACTTAACTTTCAAATGGACCACAAAGGGATACAAAATGATTTAGTGGAATGTAACCTTCTGTGAATATTTCTTCCAACAGCTGGCAGCTGGCCAGCTGTGCTGACAGTGGTACATTGGTAACTTATTTGACATTATGCTGCTGGTAATGTATCAAGAGAAAATATTGCTACCTATTCTCCTGACAGTTGTACTGCAGGTTACTAGTCTGTTGTACAACCGAGTTTCCAATATATTGTATAGGTATGCTATTGATGTTCTACGAATCTCTGGGTATCAGACTCTCTGGGTATCACCTCCATCTACCTCAGGTGTCATGTCTAATAAAAACAATATCTGTGGCGACTACAAATCCAAATCCGTGCTTGAGGCATCTGGTTGTAGTTAATACTATGAGCCATGTTCTGGAAAAATTGGGCTAAGTGCATTATGTGCGTAAAGTGTTGTCCCTGATTAGCCTGTGCAGTCCACACAGGCTTATCAGGGACAACACTTTCAGCATAGACTGGATTTTCATTTAGAAGAGATTAACTTGAAACAAACAAATTCATAAAATAAGAAAGTGTCAACCCTGATTAGCCAGTGCAGATTGCATAGACTAATCTGGGACGACACTTTACACACATGCATTCAGCCCACTATTCCCAGAATGCAGCTCTTATATGTGCCAGTATAGGAGAACTTTCAGGACAATATCAAGTGAATGGCCTGTATATGTATGACAATGTTACAGGACAATATCCAGTGAATGGCCTGTATATGTATGACAATATCCAGTGAATGGCCTGTATATGTATGGCAATATCCAGTGAATATATAGTAAGTGAGTACAGTGAGTGTATATGTATGACAATGTTACAGGACAATATCCAGTGAATGGCCTGTATATGTATGACAATGTTACAGTTAGTTCATGCAGTGATGGAAATTAGCAACAACATATAAGTATGGTGTACGAACCGGTCCAAAAGTCTTAACCGTCTGATACGTTTGTATCATACGGTTAAGCTTGAACTGTATCATACGGTTTATAAACCGTATGATACGCTTTAAACTGTATGATAAGCTTTCAAGACTTTTGGACCGGTTCGTACGTTTAACAGTATGATCCGAAACTGTATGATACGAAACGTATCAGACGGTTTATGACGGGTATTATTTAATGTTTAAAATAGATTTATTCAGTGTAAACCGTATGATATGGTTTACACTAAACAGTATGATACAAATTGTTAACCGTATGATACGAATCGTATCATACGGTTGCGCATCAAACAGTTAAAAGTCTAAACCATTTGATACGATCGTATCAGACGGTTTATGGTTGCAAAACCGTATGATATGGTTCTAGCTAAACCCTCTGATACGATCGTATCATACGGTTAAGACTTTTGGACCGGTTCGTACACCATATATAAGACATGCAAATGGTGGTTTTAGGCTAGCACCGATTCTCAGATTCATGTAGGCGATCTGGTATAATTTGCTCTTGCGCAATAATATTATAAGAATTATGTCATGCTTGGCTAAACAGCTAATTTCTGTGATTGTAAGACTACTCTTTTACCTCTTTGAGTGTATACACATGGGGAGCATGAAACTAATCACTCTAATGTAGAAGTATTTATTAAATGTGTTACTATAAATAGTAAAAAATCGGGTGGGAAAATTCCTGGACACATGACCTTATATGGGGTGGGTAAAAGTGCCACTTACCAGGCATTAAATCCATATCCTTGTCTGATAATCAATGTTCATCATTAACGTACGTTATTGCCAATGAAGCCATCAACTTAACACAGAAACGCAGACACCATCTTTTGTATCTGCTTTATTACTGCCATTTTGTAGCGTCTACATATACGGACATGTCATCATCAGTCCTAAACATTTAAATTTGCAAATAATGTTGGACATCATAATATATAAATTATATAAATTTTGTATCAACTTCTCATGCTGGAAAATTGGTGATGGGAGCGCTGACATTTATTATGGACAATTATGCCTTGTTCTCATAACTTCATCGGTAATCATAACTTTGTAGCAATAAAAATGTGATTTTTGCTCATGCATCCAATAAAAATCTGTCAGAAATGCTATTAATATTTAGAGATGATTGTATTTTAGCAATATTTGAATATAAAATCTAATTTAAAGCTCATCAGTATGTTACAAGATCATTTAAACCTAATTAAATGAGATAAAACACATAGAATTTACCCCCTTACACTATTCATCCCCACGCTTTTTGAAAAAAAGGTGGGGATATTGTGGTTATCTCCGCTGTCCGTCCGTCTGTCCTTCGTCCGTCCTGGCCACTATCTCCTCCTACACTATTAGCACTAGAACCTTCAAACTTAAACACATGGTAGCTATGAGCATATGTGCGACCCTGCACTATTTTGAATTTTGATCTGACTCCTGGGTCAAAAGTTATGGGGGTTGGGGTGGGGCCGGGTCAGAGATTTTTACTCATTTTTTAAGGTTATTTCACATTAACTTCTTTATTTCTACACTGATTCACTTCAAATTGATACTGGACCTCTCTTATGACAATACGGTCAATCTCAACCATGCATGGCCCCATTCCCAACCCTNATTATTTAACTTTCATTTTTAGAAAATTTATAATTTCAGAAAACTGAACACTGATCTATGGTCAAGGTATTTTGTACAATTCTCTGCCTTCTTTTATTTTAATTACTTGAATGTTTCATTAAAAGTATATGAACAACGTACTTAACTTTACATTCATGACCATGTCAATTTGAGCATAAACTTTCCACCTAGACTGGATTTTTGCTAAGAAGAGACTTCCTCCAAACGAAAAAATCCATAAAAGCAGAAAGTGTCATCTCTGATTAGCCTGTGGGACGACACTAAATGCAGGTGCATTAAGCCCGGTTTTCCCAGAACAAGGCTCATTTTTAATCAATGCATGTGTAAATGTTTATACTATGACTTTATCATGTGCAGACTATAGTCTAGAGATGCAAAAAAAACATGTTGAAGAACTTTGGAAGGCTTCTTTAACTACCCTTTAACTTAAAGTGCAGTTCGCACAGGCTAATCTGGGACAATACTTTCAAGCTAGACTGAATTTTTGTTAAGACTTAGTTTAAATGAAAAATGCCATACTAGCAGAAAGTGTGACCCTTGATAAGCCTGTGCATACTGCACAGGCTGATCAAGATCTAAACTTTATGTGCATACATTAAACCCGGTTTTCCCAGAGATCAATTCATATATATCGGATCCTTCTTGTGCAGGTAATTTTTTAATACAGAACTCAGGCCAGTGATTAAACAAAATGTATCAGTCAAGTAGATGTCTTTATTTTGCTGGGTACATAATTATGAATTTTTTGCTTTGTACTTTACCAAGAAAGAAAGCCCAACTGTTACCGTTTATCTTGCAACATTTGTTACCGGCTAGAGTAAAACAATTTACCATGTCCTTATTTAAAATGTATGTATATGAAGTTTAGAATCACTAATATACATGGAAGTGGTTTTTAATTAATGTTTTTCAAAAATTATATCACATATTGAGAGGATAGCAGTGAATATATCAGCAGTAGTACAACTAATAAAACATTCTTTAGACTGTTGTAGGTTGGTAAAATTTCAGAAGTTGCTACCTGGGTAAAAGCTTTTTTTAATTGTGTTTTCTCCTTATTATACTGGACAGATAGACATGACACATGTCTTAAAGGGGCTTTTTTCTTCCAAATTGTTAATATAAGTGATAGTCCAAAACAGCGGAAGAGCATTTTGCTGAATATTTATGTTGTCCTTTCATTTATTACTTCCGTTTTTATGTGAATTAACATTAGTACTGCATACACCTAATACATGTGCTGTTATCATGTCATTGCTTTCAGGAATTTATATGACTGAAAGTCCCTTGTCATATATGAGCCCCATTCTGGGAAAATGGGGCTTAATGCATGTACGTAAAATGTTGTCCCTCATTAGCCTCTGCAGTCCGCACAGGATAATCAGGGATGACACTTTCCACCTGAACTGGATGTTTGTTAAGAAGCGACTTTATTTAAACAAAAACTTCCATAAGAGTGAAAAGTGTCATCACTGATAAGCCTGTGCAATCTGGGACAACCCTTTACGAGCATGCATTTAGGCCAGATTTCCCAGAACGCGGCTATTATATACAGGTAATTGAGGCGTCTAAAGAGGCATTTACCGTACTTCAATTGCTGTTATGAAGTGGTGAACAAAGAGAAGGACATAAACAAAAGCTCCAAATATCAGACATTTTCTCCAAATAACCCACAAAGATCTCTGTTCAACAGACAAATGATAAGTGTTGATGTCTTACATAAGTAATAGAAATAAAAAAAATATAAACATAAATCTGTTGGTCAATATCACACAAAATGTCTATTTGACTATTTGTTGTTGTCAAGTGCCATTAAAGTGTTGTTATTTCGGTTTCTGAAATAAAATAAATCATCGTTTGTTTCTTCTGCTTCAGTTTGTTGCAGCGAATGACAAGCTCTGGTTCTGGGTGGACATCTTCTCACTGGTGGACTACTTTACCATTCCTCCCTCGTTTGTAGCCATATACCTGGACCATCAATGGCTTGGTAAGTGTAAAGAGTAACCCACCTGTATAGCTTGGTAGGGGTGCAGCATAACCCACCTGAAAAGCTTGGTTTGTGTATAACATAACCCACCTGAATAGCTTGGTTTGTGTATAACATAACCCACCTGAATAGCTTGGTTTGTATATAACATAACCCACCTGAATAGCTTGGTTTGTGTATAAAATAACCCACCTGAATAGCTTGGTTTGTGTATAATATAACCCACCTGAAAAGCTTGGTTTGTGTATAAGATAACCAACTTGAATAGCTTGGTTTTTGTATAACATAACCCACCTGAATAGCTTGGTAAGTGTGCAGCATAAACCAACTGTATAGCTTGGTTAGTGTATAACATAACCAACTGAATAGCTTGGTTTTTGTATAACATAATCCACCTGAATAGCTTGGTAAGTGTGCAGCATAACCCACATGTTTAGCTTAGTTTGTGTATAATATAACCCACCTGAATAGCTTGGTTAGTGTATAATATAACCCACCCAAATAGCTTGGTTTGTTTATAAGATAACCCACCTGAATAGCTTGGTTAGTGTATAACATAACCCACCTAAACAGCTTGGTAAGCGTATAACATAACCCACCTGAATTGCTTGGTTAGTGTATAACATTACCCACCTGAATAGCTTAGTAAGTTTATAACATAACTCACCTGAACAGCTTGGTTAGTGTATAACAAAACCCACCTGAATAGCTTGGTTAGTTTATAACATTACCCACCTGAATAGCTTGGTTTGTGGATAAAATAACCCACCTGAATTGCTTTGTTAGTGTATATTCATAACCCACCTGAATAGCTTGGTTAGTGTATAACATAACCCACCTGAATAGCTTGGTTAGTGTATAACATAACCCACCTGAATAGCTTGGTTAGTGTATAACATAACCCACCTGAATAGCTTGGTTTGTGTATAACATAACCCACCTGAATAGCTTGGTTAGTGTATAACATAACCCACCTGAATAGCTTGGTTTGTGTATAACATAACCCACCTGAATAGCTTGGTTAGTGTATAACATAACCCACCTGAATAGCTTGGTTAGTGTATAATATAATCTACCTGTATAGCTTGGTAGGGGTGGAGCATAACCCACCTGTATAGCTTAGTAAGTGTGCAGAGTAACCCACCTGTATGGTTCTGAACCAATCAAATACGTATACATATTCATAAGTCTTTTTTTATGCCCCAGAAGGTGGGCATATAGTGATCGCACTGTCCGTCTGTCCATCCGTCTGTCTGTCCTTCTGAAATTCCGTCACACTTTGCGTTTAAGTTTCTTAAAATGTTCATAAATTCTATGTTGCTTCAGATGTAACCTTCATATTTGGTATGCATGTGTATCTCATGGAGCTGCACCTTTTGAGTGGTGAAAGGTCAAGGTCATCCTTCAAGGTCAAAGGTCAACAACAAAAAAATCAAAGCAGCGCAGAAGGGGGCACTGTGTTTCTGACAAACACATCTCTTGTTTAATGTATTTTTTTAATTTGTTAATTTGTCAAATGATTATTGGGCTATGAATAAATTAAAACCTTATTTTATTTGTTACCACCAGTTGCATCTTTCAGCTTGTGTTCTGCCTCTTACAATAGGCAATATATTTGTTAGATATTGTTGTATAACACAAATGACATCTGTTGCCAGTTGCCATTTTTTGCTACATTATTAGCGTGTACGAACCAGATATTTTCTGTTAAATTTTCCGGTGTTACAGTCAATTACATATGCATTTTCATGAGGTTGAAATCCAAGATGTTACATCAATTATTGATGCGCAAAAGAGGATGGCAGAGTGTGATTGTGAACAGCTGTGAAAATACTAAAATGCTTAATGTGCTGGTTGGCTTTAGAATATTCTGTAAATAATTTACACCAGTTATGAATTGCCTATGAACTAAATAATATGAATTACTAATACTATTGAACTTACGAATCTGTTATGACACTATATCAAATGCTGATTGTTTTACTATTGGTATTTATGATAAAAATTATGTGCAAATTGTCATGTTATTCAAATGTATTCATTTGAAACTTCTTTCGTTTGCAAATACTTAGGGAAATAAGTTAAGCAACAAATCATATGTTAGGAAATATGTAATAATAAAGAATTGAGCTGTGCTCTGTGAAAATGGGGCTGAATTCATGTGTGTAAAGTGTCATCCCAGATTAGCCTGTGCAGTCCGCACAGGCTAATCAGGGGCAACACTTTCTGCTTTAATGGTATTTTCCGTTTAAAAGGAAGTCTCGTCTTAGCGAAAATCCTATTTAGACGCAAAGGGTTTTCCCTTATTAGCCTTTGCGGACTGCACAGGCGAATCTGGGACGAGACATAACACACATACATAAAGTTTTACCAGAGCACGGCTAAATGTTAAAAAATTGCATTATATTTCAGGGTTTCGGTTCTTGAGAGCATGTCGGCTTATGTCGATCCCAGACATCCTTACTTATTTGAACATCCTAAACTCCAACACTGTGATACGTCTCTCACACCTTGTGTCAACCTTCCTCAGTCTCTGGCTGTCAGCTGGAGGGTTCCTACACTTGGTAAGGCTTCTACAATGATTGTCAGTCATCATTTGTGTCGTGTTCTGAGNTAGTAATTATCAACTAACATTCACCCACTATGATGATGAGTTTCTCTGACATCAGTTATGCATCAAAAATGCTTTGATATTTTTGGTTTACCCAAATTGACTGTTCATTGAACTACTTACTTAAAATCTTTAATACTTTCATTCAACACTTAAATCCCCTGACCTCATTTTTACCTTGACATTGACCTAATTTTGAAGGGAGACTAATTCAAATGGGTCAATCAATCAGTACTGACAAGGGTGCCACAGTTGGCTTCAGGGTGTATTGAGCGCATCATATTGTTCCACTTCGTTAGTTTTAGTTTAAACCTATTTATTTTAGCCTAATTGCACTTTAATTACTTACTACTACTTATTTAAAACGCCCTCAAGTCCATTTCATGGGCCTAGAACCAATAGTTTTTTTGGGGAGATCTAAAGAACGCTCCCACAGTGGGGATCAAACCCATGACCTCCCGGTTGCTAGGCAGACACCATATTAATTAAACCATAGCAACCTGGTTAGACATGCAGTCATTGTCAGTTATTATATTCTGCTTTTCTACACTTGGTAAGGCATACAGTGAATGTCATTTGTCATTTTTCTTTATAACTTCACTTGGTAAAGCACAAAGACATTGTCAGTTATATTTTACTGCTATTCTCTACATAGTGTAGCATACAGTGGATACCAGTTATGATTTGCCACAATTCTGCTTTTGATTTGGCATACAGTTGTTGTCAGTTATCATTTGTTGCCGTTATCTTTTGATGAGGCATACAGTAATTGTCAGTTATCATTTGCCATTATTGTCAACTTTTTAAGGCTATCCAATGATTGTCTGTTATCATTTGCTACCTTTTTCCACTCATTAAGGTATTTGATTATTTTCATTTATCATTTTCTGCATATTTCAATCTCATAAGGATTACCATAATATTTTGTATTTTATTATTGGTGGCCTTTTCTAGTTGTTAGGCATGCACTCATTATTCATTATCATTTGCTGCAATTCTATAGTCTGTAATTCTATAGTCTGTAATTCTATAGTCTGTAAGGCATACAGTCATTGCCTATCATCATTTTCTGCATACGTGACAGCTGAATGGAAAATAATAGAAGTTACTTAAACACCCAGTGCAATGTTTTGTCCACACATGGATGTTTTATTTCTGCCATATAGTTTGTGTTTTGATATTTTTTCAATTACTTTCTGTTGTATTACAAAGCATTTGAAGCCCATGGTAACTAGGCATTGAAACCAAATATTACAACAGCACAATTAAATTTAAACAAAGAGATCAAATGTTGTCTTCCATATTTTGTCACAAATAATTGAAAAGCAATGGTTTCCAGCTTTTGAACTATTGAATGTGGTTGTGAGTTCACTTAAGAAGAACAATGAAAGCATTTAAAATCCATATGAGGGGCGTTTGAAGTGAACTTATCAGACACATCATGTCCGGTGCATATCGCATGTAATGATTAAAGGATTATTAAAACAACATAAAATATGCATGACAGTTTTTCTTTGTGATTGTCAATAAGAATTGTTTATATAGCCCATTGTTATTTTTGTCAAACAGAATGGATGACATAGATTGAATGAGCCTTTTGAAACCAGGCTTATTTGTTGGTTACATAACATAATTCACTGCCTTAGTGCAAAAAGTTGCCACGTGCCATTTTAAATTAAATATCACATGGGACCTTTTTGCATCAATGGGGCGATATTTGCTATGGCGTTCTTCATGGTTGCAAAATATTGTGGTGCAATTGTGATTCTACAATGCATACTTATGCCCAGTTTTTCCAGAGCTGGGCTCATATCTGTCCTTTAGCAACACTGGATGACCCATCCAGTGAAATAATATTATAGTTTATTTAGTTTTTCTCATTTATTTGTTATTCTTACATCACTGTAGGGTTAATTTTTTGAGTCTTTTCCATGACTAGATTTCATTGCTGTCTGTTGTTGTTTTTTAAATGATATTGGCATGCAGTGACAAATAGGCATTACAGACAATTACCAATTCATAGATTTCAATAAGAAACCATTTTAGATAAATTTCGTAGAAGTGCAAAAGCATTATAAGTTTTACTCTAACATTAGTTTGACTAAAAGGACGAAGGATCCTAAAGAAGGGCAGCCTTATACCTACATAGTGTCCTGTTCTTCTGTAGTCGTAGGCTTCACAGATTTGAACTTAAATTGTACATCAAGATTGTTTTATGTATTAATTAGAGTAAATGAGCCAGTCTGTGGGAAAACAGGGCTTAAATCATGTGCATAAAGAATTGTCCATGATTAACCTGTGCAGTCCGCACAAACTCATCAGGGACGAGACTTTCATCTTAGACTGGATTTTTGTTTAGAATAAACTTCTTTTAAACGAATTTTTTTTCCATAAAAGCGGAACTTCACAGGCAATTAAGGGATGGCACTGTAGGCACATGCATTAAGCCAGGTTTTCACACAGACAGACTTGAATGATATTTGTTTGAGAATTAACCCTGTGTATTGGAAAATGACCACATTATCCAGAGACCCATTTAAATTAGCAGTTGTACACGTTTTTATTAGGTTGAGTGTAAAAATTGACTATCTAATATAAATAGAAATATTTTTCAGATATGACTGCTTAACGGTAAACACTTTATTCATATTACACATTTGCAGGTGGAAAACTCGGGTGATTTCTTCAACAACTTTGAAAATCCACAAATTCTCACATACTGGGAATGCCTATACTTCCTGGTTGTTACCATGTCAACTGTCGGCTACGGAGACATCTATGCCCGCACTTTGATTGGCCGCCTGTTCATGTCTATCTACATATGTACCAGCATTGTAAGTACTGTTTATAATATTATCACATTATTTTACATTTTACATGTAATTTACTATATGGTTAAAATAAATCCATTTTTGGTACTTGTAACATATTGCATACTCTTTGGTGCACACAATCATTGTAAGTGTAAAAAAATTTGTTTTTTAATTTGTTATAAGAAACAGATGTTATCAGTGTTATCACTTGTATTTTCTGATGAAATAATTTGACATGAATACTGGTATTTTGTTATAATAACTTTCTTAGAATATTATTTAAAACGTGTTAAAATATAATGCTTCAGTGCATGCCCCATCTCTTAGCCATTGTTGAACTATCTTTAGCTGCATTTAGTGGATTTATAATGACAGACCTCAAAGTAAAACATATCATAGTTTTTAGCTCACCTGAGCACATAGTGCTCATGGGAAGCTGTTAGGATACTGTGTTGTCCGTCGTTGGTTGGCATGTGGGGTAAATGCATTAACGTTTTCTTCTAATGACTTCTCTTCCTTAATCCCATGACAGATTTTAACAAAACTTCACACAGACCTTCTTTCAAAGTTGTTCTTATTGTTCAGGTCAATTGTATATGTATGCCACCGGAGCTAAAGCAGATTAAAAAAAGTAAAAAAAATAAAAATAATAATCTGCTTAATATTTGGTGTGTAACATCGTCTTGTGGTCCTCTACTTTGTTTGTTCAAATAGAAACTTGTTAAAATAAAAGTGCCATCACACTGGAACACCTTAATACAATGACCACCACAAATCTGATCTAATCTGGGATGACACTTTACGCACATGCATTTTGTCAAGTTTTCTTAGAACTGGACACATATACTTTTTTTTAAGCATCTGTGCAGCTATTAACTCATGTTGTGATTTTGCTTAATTCATGATATCATATTGATCTACATGTTTTCTGTGCTTGCATGTATATTTGATGAAATAAATATTGTGAATAACAAATCTCCACTACACATCAGTTCTGCAATTCGCACCATGTATGTAAGCATTAATTACGAATATAGGTTCAACGTAAGTTATTGGGTGATCCTTCTTTTCTGGAAAACATTGTAATGTTCTAAAAATAAATGTTTGTGTTATTGTTTACCAATAATCATAGACAAGAGTTTGGACTATTGCACAAGAAACCCACATTGTATAATCAAATGAGCCAGATTCTGGGAAAACCGGGCTTAATGCATGTGCATAACCCTTTGAGCGCTGGAACCGGATTTTGAAGGCATTTGCAAACAGTTTGGATCCAGATGAGACGCCACAAAACGTGGCGTCTCATCAGGATCCAAACTGTTTGCTTTTCTGATAGTATTCTTTGAAAAAAAATCGAAGAAAATGCTAATTTNCAGTTTGGATCCAGATGAGACGCCACAGAACGTTGTGTCTCATCAGGATCCAAACTGTTTGCTATTCTGATAGTGGTCTTTGAAAAAAAGGGAAAAATTATGATTTTAGAAATTCAGCAGATGGCCTTTTAGCAGACAACAAATTTCCCAGCATGCAAAGGGTTAATGCATGTGCATAAAGTGTTTCCCAGATTAGCCTGCGCAGAGACAACACTTTCTGCCTTACCTGGTTTCTCTTTAAGAAGAGACTTCCTTGAAATGAAAAATTCAATAAAAGAAAGTGCCATCCCTAATTAGCCTGTGCAGACTACTGTGTGGACTGTACAGGCTTATCTGGGACAACACTTTACGCACATGCATTTAGCCCCGTTTTCTTATAATGCAGCTTAAATAGCCGTGTTATGCCCATTTAATGTGTTCTTTAAGTATATGCAGCATACTAACTCAGTATTATTGAGACAGTACAAGCATCATCGATTTAGTTTGTGTTAAAAGCTTTTACAGTTTGCAAAATGATGTTCAAGAGATTTATGAGAAGTACTTTAAGTGGTAATGGCAGCTAAAATATCAGAAGAATCTAATCAATTATTCTATTATGCTTTCAAATATCTGCTGCAAATAATTTGAGGCCAATTTTTTTGTTGAAATTATGAAACACTGCTTATTCGTTAGTGAATTTCTGTAAATTGCTTTCATATGTTCAGTCATATGTATGTAATTTTATTGTTCATGGAATTAATGCAATTAATGACTAATAACAAAGCAGCTGCATTTTAATGTTAAAAATGTATTGCATTAATACTACCTAAATTTTTCTTTGAATGTCATCATTTTAAGTTTTTTATAAAACCATAAGATGGGAGCTTCTATCTTTCATCTTGGTATCCAATAAGATTACAATCATGTCTTGCTTTAAGATCAATGTTTATAGATCAATTCATGCTCAGAAACCCTTTGTGGGTATACAGTAGGAATCTTTCCAATACTCTTCTTCAAAAGCCTCAATTATGCACCATAACTTGAGAACTGTGGCTCTATGAGGATTGTACAATCCCTCCATTGTTGGCAGTATGTAATCATGTTTCCAATTCCAATTTCCTGACTGGCAGCCGCACAGATTGAGTGAGACATTAGAAACCGCTTGGATCTCATCCCTGGCAACTAGGTCTTGAAAAGAATGGGGGATCTTTGATATTCGATATTGTTGTATAGTAAAAATGTTGCTTTTAAATATTGGAGCAACACTATACCGGTACCATGGTACGAGGCAGCAAATCAGTTAATTTATTAATTATTAATTTGGGTCAATTATTGCCGATTTATATTATAGGCACATATCGATATGGATGTGTAAATTAATCCATTCATAAGGGCAAGCTCCAGCGCTTTATCAAAATGTTAAAAATGTGCATTATCTTTATTTTATATACCTTCATTGAAAAATTGTATTGTGGGTAAAAATATTAGATATATATTGATAGTAAAGGAAGTTCATATGTGAAACAGTCTTCTTATAATAAAATACTCCATTGTCATAGGTGATACTTGTTTCGAGTTATTATAGTCTAAAATTATTACTTAAAATAACAACCAAGTCAAATACATGCAAATTTGTTAGATTAAACCCAAATGCGAAAATTTAAATATATTTGAAGTTGAATTGTTGTTTTATATTAATGGTTTGTTAGAATTTATGCAATTCATTTTTGAATCTGTGGTTTACGACAATTTTAGGTTAAGGTAGTATAGGAAGTAGGAGTGAATAAAAAAAATAAAAATGTTTAAATACAACATTTACGTTTTCATCTGAAGTCTTTATATGTATACTGTTATTAATATTTGACTTATAAACATAAACAAATGACAGACAGAGTTTGATTGACTTTAGGAAAAAAAGAATTTCCTAAATGTATTTTGTTAAACAATTTGTAAATATCTTCTGCTCAACTTCAAAATAGTTCCTTCTGGTCCCACTGGAGAAAAACAAAACAAGCATTTTAATCATTTTGAAATACAACATATGTGATTGGTGACATTTAAATAAGAAGAAATACTGCTAGTTTATTAAAATAATCACATTCTTCAACAGTGAACATTTACATTTACAAATGAATTTAAACACATATTTAAAAAAGAAACTTTACTAAGTATCCTGAAAGTTAACATAACTTATTTTAATGATAAGTTTGGGATACAAAAAATATGAAAAAGATCATCAATCAAATTCGTCAAGCTTGAGTGTAAATCAAAACACTATTCAATAGAGAATTCAACTTTTGCCTAACAAAAATACCACTGTAACCAGAGGGTTATTTGTTTATGTCAATTACTGTACCCATAGGAAATAAACAACAAAGTTTGAGCTTGAAGCAACATCAATACAATGAATCCCATAAAACACATTCATTTTCAAACACATAGTAACTTGAATGCTCACAAATTTAGCAGAACAAATATTTCCTATTTAAAACACCAACAAAGATTCTCCGATCCGTATGTAGCTGAAGATATAAATATTACTGGGTCAAAGTATTGATGATAAATGTGTTAAGGAATTTCATAAACCCAAATACCGTATTAACCATTTTTCAGAAGTACAAATAAAATGAATTTAGAACATGACATTATTGTGTGAATAACTTAACCTGTATCCGATATGGCCCAGCCATGATGGATTTTGCTATCAAAACTTTTGCGTTGTTATAACCTCATTTGGTTATACTGGGGCAAACCTGTTTGCGAATTTTGCTGTTCCTATCGGTTTGTGAAAATTGTGTCTGAGAATTAATTTTATAAATGTCACTTATTTGGCAGCAGAGGAATTTAAAAAGGACGATTTTCTCACATTTATTTTGATTCCAAAACCTCCATTGTATCCTTCTGCGGGTTCATTAAACATTGACATCAAACAACGATGGCCTCATATATATATTAGTTTCTGTTTTGGAATCAAGTAAATTCAATGAGAGAGCATCCCACTGGGAAACATTTGTATTTGTAGTTATGTTCCAGTAATAAGTAATAATTGTCTGATTATTCTGGCCTTTAGGAAGTTGCCCATCTGTGGCCAATTGTCAGAAATGTCAGGAAAACCTGACCATAAGTATAATAATTGCTCTCTTTGCCATCATGACAACAGCAAGTATGTTGCCATGGTAAACTACCTAATCAATTTATGAATGAAATATTCATTGTTGTAACACAATCTATTGTGACAAAGACATATTTTGACCTGTTTAGTTTTGTTTAAAGTCACTCTAATATATTTAGAATATTGACAGAATTTAATGCTCAGAAACATGACTGGAATATATTATGATCTGATAGTTTGTTCACACTCAGTTTGTATGATTTTTATTAATAATCATTCTGCCATTTTAATCCATGCCCTATATGTTGATCATCCCATTCTTAGACTAATACAATTGTTATTCACAGATTATAAACCAGTTAGTACATGTCATGATAGTAGTAACTTGTATATAAGGAATATAATTTTAACATTAAGGCAGATAGAAACTAGCGGAACTCCGTAATAGAACATTGTAAATTTATATGTACATTTTGTTATTAAATCATATTGTTAAAACTTAATACAGTGTTTGAGTTAATTCCCTTAAATAAGTACTATTCACAAGGATCAGGAAATTCTTTTGTGATACTATGGTGAATGGCACAGGGGATTTTATTGTAAATTGTTTATTTCCATAAATCAGTGGAACCCACTGCATTTTTTATATTAAACAAACATGATCATTGCTCTTTTTTCACAAGCTTTTTATTGGGTAATTATTTGACAAGATATGGATGTTCATAAGGGCAGCTCTATGTTAACTTGGCAGTTTTTCTAGAAACATCGCCATCTGAAAAAACATTAATTAAAAAAAAAGATTTTATGCGTTTTTTTTTTAAGTATAATGTGGTGACAGAAGTGTTTTAATGCTTTGAAATGCATTGAGTCGTGTTCTGAGAAAACTGGGCATAATGCATGTACTAAAGTGTCGTCCCAGATTAGCCTGTGCAATCCGCACAGGCTATTCAGGGACAACACTTTACGCCTCAATTGGATTTTTGCTAAGAAGAGACTTCATTTAAATGAAAAATTCCATAAAAGCGGAAATTGTCATCCCTGATTAGCCTGTGCGGACTGCACAGGCTTATCTGGGATGGCAATTTACGCACATGCATTATGCCCAGTTTTCTCAGAACGCAACTCAAATACACTATTTTCGATAAGACTGATGTATATAGTAAACACTTACTAGTCTGATTTCTTGTTTTATGTATGATGTTATAATACACACATAAAGTTTTAAAAAGAACAACAAAAATAAACAAAATGATTGCTACAGGTTTTCTCATGTTATGTGCTATTGTTAAAGGTATATTGTTTAAAATAAAAAGTAATGTAATGAAACGGTAATTCCAACGGTATTTAGGCGAAAAATAAAACTGTTTCCCATCGTTCAAGATAGTTAGTTGGTTTCTCCTGGATTGTAAGTGCCCCATGTATGTCTTTTGGCCATCTTGTTTAAGAGTCAACAACTATTTTATTGTGACCACTGTAAGAGTACTTACAATGGCTACATCAATTGATGCTTTAATTGTTATAGGTGCATTTGTGAGTATTTCTTAGTAATGGCTACGTCCATTGATGGTTTTATTGTGACCCCTATATGGTTATTGGTGCATTTGTGAGTACTTCTTAGTAATGGCTACGTCCATTGATGGTTTTATTGTGACCCCTATATGGTGAAAGGTGCATTTGTTAGTACTTCTTAGTAATGGCTACGTCCATTGATGGTTTTATTGTGACCCCTATATGGTGAAAGGTGCATTTGTGAGTACTTCTTAGTAATGGCTACGTCCATTGATGGTTTTATTGTGACCCCTATATGGTTATTGGTGCATTTGTGAGTACTTCTTAGGAATGGCTACGTCCATTGATGGTTTTATTGTGACCCCTATATGGTGAAAGGTGCATTTG
>VMBQ01003644.1:35813-100318 GCA_007657795.1 Dreissena rostriformis
TATTGTTTTGGCTTTGTCGGTCCGGCACTTTTGTGTCCAGAGCCATATCTTGGAAGTGCTTTGGCGGATTTCATTGAAACTTGGTATGAATATATATATGGATAAGAGGATGATGCACGCCAAATGGCATTGTACACCATCTGTTAATAACCGAGTTATGGCCCTTGGTATCTTGAAATAATGCTTTTTACTATAAGCTTAGAGCTTTATCTCCATTAACACATGAGCCAGAGCCATGAAACTTGCCATAGTTGTTCTCAAACATCTTGTGGTGCTTCACATTCAACACCCATAATCCTAATTGCTAAGGTCAAGGTCACACATTTAGGTCAAAGGTCACAAATTTTATGAATTATTCATTATGGAAATGGATATATCCGGCACTTTTGTGTCCAGAGCCATATCTTACAAGTGTTTTGGCGGATTTCATTGAAACTTGGTTGGTGTTGTCCCATATTTAGGTCAAAGGTCACAAATTTGATGAATTATTCATTATGGAAATGGATATATCCGGCACTTTTGTGTCCGGAGCCATATCTTAGAAGTGCTTTGGCGGATTTCATTGAAACTTGGTTGGTGTTGTCCGTCCATCTGTCAGTATGTTCATCCGTCCGATTTGCACCCATTCTTAAACAAAATATATGTTGCGGGGGATATCAATTCTACGAATTTGCTTGTTTAATTTAAATGTGTATCATGCTTTCAGGCATATAGTGGTGTGTGGCCATATCACATATGATTCTGTTGCAAACTTCTTGCAAGATTTCCTGCACAAGGACCGTGAAGATGTTGATGTTGAAATCATATTCCTACACAAGTATGTAGAAGCTATGTATTATTTTAACCTCATTCTGGGAAAACTGGTCTGAATGCATGTGCATAAAGTGTTGACCAAGATTAGCCTGTGCAGTCTGTACAAGCTAATCAGGAGTGACACTTTCCGCTTAGACTGGATTTTTGTTTCAAAGAGACTTCCTTTAAATGAAATATTCCATAAATGTGATAAGGGAACTTTACAGGCTAATCTGGGAGACACTTAACGCACCTGCATTAAGCCCTGTTGTCCCAGAGCATGGTTAATATGGATATCTTTTGAAAGCCCATGTTGTTGGTCATTTCAAAATGAGTTCTGTTATTCATTCTTACAGATCTAGAATCTTTTTACTGCATTGCAATTGTGATGATTATGATTATGATTTACTTTTTGTATTCTCATTTCAAAATTCCACAATCTTTTATTTAAAAAATTGGTTTCAAACAAACTAGTTTTAATTGATACTTTGGGAGATGTAAGTGTACTTGTATGGTTCAACATTACCTGTTGCATAGCATTTTGTTCCAATTCAGTTGAAAATAGATGCCTTAAGCATGTGGACAAATGTTTTTGGAAAGAAATATATTGGGTTTTTTCAGATCTTTACCTGACCTGGAGTTGGAAGGTTTACTTAAAAGACACTTCACACAAGTAGAGTTCTTTCAGGGAACTGTCATGGACGCAATTGACCTTGAGAGGGTCAAGGTCAGTTTATGTATTTATAATTAATTTAGGCAACAAATGGTCAGTAGAATACTTTTCACATTAATCAAAGAATGAGGTTAAAACAGACAAAATTAGTCATACACAAACATCACACTTATTCTTGTAAAGATATTGTACCAAATAGGTAAAAAGTATATTTTAATTTATTGTAATATATACAGGACTTTATTTTCAGATTAAGACGGCCCATGCGTGTTTGGTCTTGGCCAACAAATACTGCACGGATCCTGATCAGGAGGATGCCTCCAACATCATGCGGGTGATATCCATCAAGAACTACCACGCTGACATCAAGGTCATAGTGCAGCTCCTACAGTACCACAACAAGGTCAGTAGGTCAAGGTTGAAGGGCAATTCCAGACAGTCAACATACACTGTTTAAACGAAGTAAGAGAATATTAGTTAAATAAAAAGGTAACAAATCAGGATAGGCATTTTTTTGCGAGATAGTGATTTATTGGCATTGACGGTGATCATGATAGAGGTGTTTAACTTGTTTTTCTTTGTGATCTGATTTTAATATCAAATATTTAGCCATTTTTCTGTGAGAGTTCATTTGTATTGCTTTATTGACAATCATACTTCCTATTAACAGTCCAATAGTAAACTGGTGCACTACACTTTCAACTATTAAAGCATTATGATTATACCCCCGACCCTTAGAAAGTAAAGGGGGATATACTGGAATCACCAAAGACGTCTGTCCGTCCGTCTGGAGATACAAACTGGTCAGCAGGCGTCCTACTTTTTTCAACAGTCAAACAAAGGAATTGTTCCTCATGATATGAAATTGTGCATTGTTTATTGTCCTATGTTATAAATTACATCATTATGCCTTTTTTTCAACTTAAACACTTTGTAACATTTGTTTTGTTAGTATCAACTTTATAAGCAGAAATATACATATCTGAAACTACAACATCCAGATGTGTTATATTTTGTATGCAACACTTTATATTGGCTTCTTCTTTGTTTCATCAACTCATAACTGGCAACACCCTGCAGGTCAAATTATTTATATAGATTTGTATTGCAAAATAACTTATACAATATTTTTCTCTGAAACCACAAGGTCCAAAGGTATGAATTTGGTATGTAAGGTGCTCATATTTCAGGTGTACATGTTGAACATAGTGTAAGGTTTTTGTATTGCAGACATATCTGTTGAACATAGTGTAAGGTGTTTGTATTGCAGGTATAACTGTTGAACATAGTGTAAGGTATTTGTATTGCAGGTATAACTGTTGAACATAGTGTAAGGTATTTGTATTGCAGGTCTAACTGTTGAACATAGTGTATAGTGCTGGTATTTCAGGTGTACCTGTTGAACATAGTGTATGGTGCTTGTATTTCAGGTGTACCTGTTGAACATAGTGTATAGTGCTGGTATTTCAGGTGTACCTGTTGAACATAGTGTATGGTGCTTGTATTTTAGGTGTACCTATTGAACATAGTGTATGGTTCTCATATTTTAGGCGTACCTGTTGAACATTCCGAGCTGGGACTGGAAGCGGGGAGACGATGCCGTCTGCATTGCTGAGCTGAAACTTGGATTCATCGCTCAGAGCTGTCTGGCTCCTGGCTTCTCTACACTGATGGCCAACTTGTTCACCATGCGCTCCTATAAACCGGTACCAGTTCTGGGGTTTAAATTGAATTTTGCATGATGACATTTGTGCTATTCAAAAAGGTCACAGTTTGTGCCAGCCATTTGAAGACTGGTTAAAATGGCAAAACATGTTTCCCAATTTGATTCATATGTGCTTATTTTGAAAAATGTCATTCAAATAACCTATCCCAATGAGAAGGGATCCTAAAAGAAAATTTTAAGTTGTTAAAATACTTGTTATTAAATGTGGATTTGATTTTTCATCTCACCCAAATGTGAAACAATTAAAAGATTATCTTACTCAGAACATATAATTGCTGTTAAAAAGAATGGTTATAAAATTATGTTCTATTGGCTGAATTTGGACAAAACAATCTGGGCATCTACCAGTAAGTAAAATGTGTAGTGTTCTGAGAAAACTGGGCATAATGCATGTGCGTAAAGTGTCATCCCAGATAAGCCTGTGCAGTCCATACAGGCTAATCAGGGACGACACTTTCGGCCTAAATTGGATTTTTGCTAAGAAGAGACATATCATTTAAATGAAAAATTCCATAAAAGCGGAGATTGTCATCCCTGATTAGCCTGTGCGGACTGCACAGGCTAATCTGGGACGACAATTTACGCACAAGCATTATGCCCAGTTTTCTCAGAACACGACACAAATGTGTAGTACCACAATAGATTACCATAGTTTTAACTTGTTTATTGTAGCTTGATTGCATTGAAAGCCTTAACCATAGTCTTATGGAGACTTAGTTGATTCCATTCCCTGGAATAAACCAGCACTTGGTGTCTTAGGACTGATTTCTGTGGAATAAACCAGCACTTGGTGTCTTAGGACTGATTTTTGATTTTCGATTTAACCTTAATAACCATAATAACAAAATGAAACAATAACCAAGTGCCACTATAATCAATTGCATCAATATCCAAGTGCTTAAATAACTATGTGTCACAATAACCAAGTGCAACAATCGAACCCCCACTTCACTTTAACATTTCGACCAATGAGACTGAGTGCTGATATCATGTGACTTTCAGTCGCCGGACATGCAGCAGTGGCAGAATGACTACATGCGTGGCACGGCCATGGAGATGTACACTGAGTTCCTCTCCAGCTCCTTCAATGGCATGACCTTCCCTGAGGCTGCAGAGTATGTGGGCCCTTGTTTAGTTTCAGTTTAAACCAATTTATTTTAGCTCTATTGCATCGAAAACCTAAGGGTTATATGAAACGCTCTCGAGTCCGTTGGGACTAGAAAAAGTACTTTTTTTTTGGTGTCTTTGGGGGAGATCTAAAGAGCGCTTTCACTGTGGGGATCGAACCTGTGACCTCCTGATCTCTAGGCAGACACCATATCCACTATGCCAAGACCCTTATTTGTTAGTGTTTCATGAGAGTTGAGAGTAAAACTGTTTTATCTGATGAATGTTTCTATGTCTTAAATGAGCAGCATCATGGCAACATGGTTCTTTTGCCATATGCAGCCAGCGTAGCTCCAGACCGGCCTGCACATTTGCTATAAAGTCATGCAAGTTTGTGTTGTCTCGTAAGCAGACAGGGTTGCTCCAAACCAGCCTGCGCATCCTCATATGGCCGCATATGGAATAAGACCCATTTTCTAATGATGTGGCTCATACGGTAGTGGCATGCACAACGCTTGAAATCTAGGGTTGACATTTATGGTTGAAGAATTGTTTTAACACCGTTGTTTAAAGCAATATCTTCTGATATGTACTTATATCATTTAGTGTAATCTAATGTGTTTTCCAATAATTTACAAAACAAAGCATCACAAATCATGGTATAATAGGAATACAAGGCTAGTATTAAATACAGTTAAGTTTATCTTTTGTGCAGATATTATTCTAAATTTGTTCAAATGAAGATAACAATTGAATATGTTTTTTAAGATATAAAGAAAACAATAAACACAATTTAACATACCAAGAACTGGTGGTAATGACTTGTTTGTGTGTGTTTCAGACTGTGTTTTGCAAAACTGAAGCTGTTGTTATTGGCGATTGAGGTGCGGTCGGATGAGGGTAAGGAGAGCACCCTAGCCATCAACCCCGGGCCTAAGGTCAAGCTTCAGACCGCCACACAGGGGTTCTTCATCGCAGAGTCGACTGAGGAGGTCAAGAGGTACATCATGGGAGAGGCCTGCCTTGACATTGTGTGTTTGTCATAGTAACATAGTTTTGATGTCTTTTATATTCTTAATTATTTATTTTTTTTTACTTCTTAAAACAAAGAGTTATGCTTGCCTGTTTTCCAGAGCCTACTTCTACTGCAAAAGCTGCCATAGTGAAATCAATGACATCAGAATGATCAAGAAGTGCCGGTGTAGGCCATGTAAGTGTTATATTTAATTTCTGTACCCTTAGCTAGCTAGTATAGTCACATAGTTGAAAATATATTATAAAATGTAATAAGTTGGTTATGTTAATTCTGTTGTATCTGGCTTACATTTAAGATCAGAATCAATAGTTCCACACTCAACCCTTGTTTCATATCTCATTGTTATAATTAAACAGCAGGGCTCACATTTCATATTCTGTAATACACACAACACCACATTGATATCCCCCTACAGGTTTTCGTTGGTATACTTTTTTGAAGATTACTATTATGATATAAATTGCCCCGGCAGATGTTGCATGTCATGTTTTCTGAAGTGAAACTGGCTTCATTTACCAGAATAATGTTTGCATTATCAAGAATGAAAAATGAACTTAATGTGTATTGTGATGAAGCAGCTTATTTGTCCCACCTATGTTTTATGATTGCATGTAACTAATAGACACACTACCCAACATTAAATATTATTGCATATATTCAGGTTGAGTGTTAATCCGGATGCTAACCATTTCAATATCAGATACAATAGTTTAACACTTGAACTGAATTATCACAACTAATCACTCAACTTGCAATGTCAGAATTTATCACTCAGCTTGCAATATCTCAACTTATCACTCAACTTGCAATATCACAACTTATCACTCAACTTGCAATATCACAACTTATCACTCAACTTGCAATATCACTGCTTATCATTCAACTTACAATATCACAACTTATCACTCAACTTGCAATATTGAAACCTATCACTCAACTTGCAATATCAAAACCTATCACTCAACTTGCAATATCCCAACTTATCACTCAACTTGCAATATCACAACTTATCACTCAATTTGCAATGTCACAACTTATCACACAACTTGCAATATCCCAACTTATCACTCAACTTGCAATGTCTCAACTTATCACTCAAATTGCAATATCTCAACTCATCACTCGACGTGCAATATCTCAACTTATAACTCAATTTGCAATATCACTACTTATCACTCAACTTGCAGTATATTAACTTTTCACTCAACTTGCAGTATCTCAACTTTTCACTTATTTGCAATATCACAACTTATCACTCAGCTTGCAATGTCTCAACTTATCAATCAACTTGCAATATCACAACGTATCACTCAACTTGCAATGTCACAACTTATCACTGAATTTGCAATGTCTCATTTTATCACTCAACTTGTAAACGTCTTAACATATCACTCAGCTTGCAATGTCTCAACTTATCACTCAACTTGTAATATCACAATGTATCACTCAACTTGCAATGTCACAACTTATCACTCAACTTGCAATGTCTCAACTTGCAATGTCTCAACTTTTCACTCAACTTGCAATGTCTCAACTTATCACTCAACTTGCAATGTCTCAACTTATCACTCAACTTGCAATGTCACAACTTATCACTCAACATGCAATAAGGCAACTTATCACTCAACTTGCAATATAGAAACCTATCACACAACTTTAAGTGTCACAACTTATCACTCAATTTGCAATGTCACAACTTATCACTCAACTTGCAATGTCACAACTTATCACTAAACATGCAATGTCACAACTTATCAATCAACTTGCAATGTCTCTACTTATCACTCAACTTGCAATATCACAACTTATTACTCAACTTGCAATGTCTCAACATATCACTCAATTTGCAATGTCACACCTTATCACTCAACTTGCAATTTCTCAGCTTTTCACTCAACTTGCAATGTCTCAACTCATCAATCAACTTGCAATGTCACAACTTATCACTAAACTTGCAGTGTCACAACTTATCACTCAACTTGCAAGGTCTCAGCTTATCACTCAACTTGCAATGTCTCAACTTATCACTCAACTTGCAATGTCACAACTTATCACTCAACTTGAAATGTCCCAACTTATCACTCAACTTATCACTAAACTTGCAATATCTCAACTTATCACACAACTTGCAATGTCACAACTTATCACTCAACTTGCAATATCTCAACTTATCTATCAACTTGCAATGTGGCAACTTATCAATAAACTTGCAATATCTCATCTTATCACACAACTTGCAATGTCACAACTTATCACTCAGCTTGCAATACCACAACTTATCACTCAACTTGCAATGTCGCAACTTATCAATAAACTTGCATTTATCAATTTGTATTTTTAGTTGGTCTGACTCAGATGTTTTTGCGAACAAATAATGATAATGTAGTTTAAATACAAAGGATAATAAACATTCTTTTGAGATTCATCTTGACTTCCAAATTATGTATTTTTAAATAGATTTCGATTTTATTTTTACTTAAGAATAAAATCAGGGCCTATCAATAATTCTTGTCTATGTTAGTAAGTAAGGTATTTGTAGATCTACTAACTGTACGTAGCTAAAACTAGATGTTGCTACCTGATTACATTTCAAATGTTCAAAATCTTTTAATGACTTTAATTAACCTTTACCCTTTGTGCCATTATACATATGAGCATCGCTCTGTGAAAATGGGGTTAAATGCATGTGTGTAAAGTGTCGTCCTAGATTAGCCTGTGCAGTCCACACAGGCTTATCATTGATGCCACTTAAGCCTAAACTGGATTTTTGCTAAGAAGTGACTTTCTTAACCCTTTGAGCGCTGGAACCGGATTTTGAAGGCCTATGCAAACAGTTTGGATCCAGATGAGACGCCACAGAACGTGGCGTCTCATCAGGATCCAAACTGTTTGCTATTCTGATAGTATTTTTTTTTTTTAAATCAAAGAAAATGCTAATTTTAGAAATTTAGCAGACAACATTTTAGCAGACGACAAATTTCCCAGCCTGCAAAGGGTTAAAACAAATAATATGATAGCAGAAAGAGTCATCCCTGATTATTCTGTGCCAATGACACTTTATGCACATGCATTTAACACCATTTTCACAGAGAAAGGCTCAAATGCTCGTAGACGGTACCATAGAACCACATATTAATACTAACACCTGTGCTTTCCTGTTTTCCCTCCCCAGTGGCGATGTTCCGCAAAGGCGCTACGGCTGTCCTAGGTAAACTTGTCTTTGTATTGTAGGTGTGGATAAACTGTGATAGCTTAGTAAGAATATCAATAACATCTATGACATGAATTTTTAATAAACTGATCCCGCAAAAGCACGAGTTTAGAAAAACCCACTAATCAGCCTGGTACAAACAACGCTGGCCCATTATATCAACCAATGATAGCTTACTTTAAATCATAACGGTTGATTCGGTGTGTGATTTTGAAAGAATTACAAATAGGTCAGCTTTATTTGTACCAGCAGATTTAAGTGGGGTTTTCCAAGAAGTAGTTTTTTCCGGGATACATATTTTACATCATTGGCTTTAAGTATCATCCTCCTTATAAAAATGTGCCAAACTTCAGCTTCATGTGTATAGTAACTACATGGATGCAAAAGGATATAATAAGGCATTATAAGAATAAATTAGCCCCCAATAAATCCATGTATGTTAACCCTTTGAGCGCTGGAACCGGATTTTGAAGGCCTTTGCAAACAGTTTGGATCCAGATGAGACGCCACAGAACGTGGCGTCTCATCAGGATCCAAACTGTTTGCTATTCTGATAGTGGTCTTAGAAAAAAAATCGAAGAAAATGCTAATTTTAGAAATTCAGCAGACGACATTGTAGCAGACGACAAATTTCCCAGCATGCAAAGGGTTAAGTCTATGTTAATCATGTAAAGTGCATGGGCACAAAAACAGATGTTGTCGTTTGCTATCTATCCAAATGTTTTGACAACATTTAAATGGGGGTATACAGAGAACATTACAACAGTTAATTTTAAAATTGACAGTTTTCCAACATTACCTTACTAAAAATTTAAAGAACAGTGTTAAAAGTATGCAAGTGATGGAGAAAACAAACTATAAATATACTGAAAATACAGTTTTCTTTTATGAGTTCTGCAAAACAAGTGCATGATTTGGAATGTGTTTGTTAATTTTATTGAAATTGTTGACAACACATCTCCGATCACGTGGACATGTATAGTTGCTGATATGAGTGAGTGATTGTGATGCTACTCTGTCCGTTTGTTTTTTTAACGTTTTCATTGAAAAATAAATTAACGTAAATTGGAAAAAAAAGGTCAAGAGCCTGCCCGCCAAATAAAAAAAAAACAACAAAAATCCCCACAATGTTTTTTTTTTCATGTTCCTGTAACATCATTTTATTAAATTTGGGAGATAATTATGTCAACTGTTCTATCGGGATTGGTTTTCTGTTTTACAGCAAGTAGGATTTTGGTCAATAAATCATGTAAGTCAGGCACACACATTTTTGAGCATGTTTTAGCAGGCAAGACCATATTTATACTGTGAAGTGGCATGGTTGGAAAAATGGACATTGTCCAGTTTTTGTGTTTGTTTGCAAGTGAGCAAGACTCACCACTAGTTTTACATTTTTTGCACATGTTTAAAATGTAGTCCCAGATTTGCCTGTGGAGTCTAGACAGGCTAATCAGGGACATTTTCAGCCTCAACTGGAATTTTTCATTTTGAAAGAGACATCCTTTATACGAAAAATTCGATGAACGTGGAAAAAGTCCTTCCTCAGATTAGCCAGTGCAGTGGGCACAGGCTAATCTGGAATGATATTTTTTGAACATGCATTAAGCCCTGTTTTCCCAAAGCGGCTCATATCAGTTTTGAAAACAGGTTGATGATGCACTAGCTAGGTATAGGTCTATCTTTTGGATAAATTGACCAATTGTTTTATTGTCGAAATTTGCAAGCTGTTCATTCTGTAATCTTCTTTTATATAACCATTTACGCATTATACAAATTTATTTAGTGTTTTTATCCAAAACTGTGTTTTCTGCTTACATCTGTAATCATTATTAATATATGAGATTTTTTAGTATCACAATTTGCTTCTAAACAGTGAAATTGTAAGATTTTTGAATTTGCTAAAAACTTAAAATAATCTTAGACAAATATTTTTGAATTATAAACTAAATAGAAAATCACATTGCAATAGAGATTTTGAATTATTTTTCATGTACATTTGTCTTGAATTTAATCATTCATTCATAATTCTTACGGTTTTGATATTTGTGTCGTGTTCTGAGAAAACTGGGCAAAATGCTTGTGCGTAAAGTGTCATCCCAGATTAGCCTGTGCAGTCCGCACAGGCTAATCCGGGACGACACTTTCCGCCTAAACTGGTTTTTCGCTTAAAAAAGACATCATTTAAACGAAAAATTCCATAAAAGCGGAAATTGTCGTCCCTGATTAGCCTGTGCGGACTGCACAGGCTAATCTGGGATGACAATTTACGCACAAGCATTTTGCCCAGTTTTGTCAGAACACGACACATTTGATTGTTTGTGATTTTGATTGCTGCACAATGCATTTTGTAGTTGACAACAGTTATTTCATTGGATTGTAGTTGACAACAGTTATTTCATTGGATTGTAAGTTTGTAACTTAATGTTGACAACAGTTATTTCATTGGATTGTAAGTTTGTAACTTTATTTTCTTGTTTTGTGATGCGTCTGCCAATAACAGTTTGGGCACTGATATCTTGTTTGCATTTTACATTTACGTTTTATTCCTTGTGCATTTCTGTAGGTAACTGACTACCTTCCAGACCTAAACTTAAAGGGGCATATTGATGTTATTTTTACTAAATGTAGACATGTTACCTCTTTTCTTGCATTATTTGATCTTGTAACAATGATGTTTTGCTGAAATTGTTAAGAAAAAGAATATATGCATTGCCAAAAATTAGTTTGTATACACTTCCCCAGTGTTATAAGAACTCATGCCTAAACAAGTGCTGCACTTTAATTAGAATTTTGCTTCACTACAGGACTGTTATCAAGTGTGTGCATGCATATATAAAAGATATTCATTTACATTTCATTTATAATAATGTTACTATAATAACTTATTTTTACACACTTGCAAAAAGTGTCTCTTGTACAACTTTTGATATTTATAAAAAAAATATATGTTAATGAGCATTTATAAAAAAAAAAACTATATTTGAGCAGCCCTCAAAAAAATAATTAATAAATTATGATATTGTTTTTGAAAAATATACAGTCCAACTTGACTTAACGGCCACATGAGAACAGCGGTCAGTTTCCCCGACGAAAATCCTTCTATATTGCACCTGAGAATAGAGGTCACCTGTCTATAAAGGCCAACCGCCAGTATATTTAACTCCCAAAACCATTTTTCCCCTATGTATAGCAGTCTTGAGTCAGTCGTTTCTAGGTGCAAAAAGTCAATGTTTGTTGTTGTCTCTTATCTCTGATGCAGCCGCAGTCATAAGTTTCATAACCCAAAGAATATGCGCGTGACAAAATCAATAGATCTATATCGCTGATAAAATGACAACAATAACAATAAGCTAGCGAGTGTTGTTATTAGCAGGAAATAAAAGGATTGTCAATTGTGGCAAAACAGACATCTAATTGCAACTTTTGTAAAAAAAACTTTCGGCATTTATGCAAGTGGATTTTTTTTCATATAAAACTTCTGTTCAATTTCCAGGGGAGAAGCTGACACCACATGTTATCGGCAAGTCCCGAAACCCGAGATGCTTTTGTGGTTGTTTGAATGAAAATGTGTGATGTTTGCGTACAATTAAATTTTAACAAGCTTTTGGTTTCTGTTTCTTTGAATGAGAATAATACTGTTATGCTGTACATTCGCTTTATAACAACACTGCGCTATTAAGTCTTTTTCGGATGGGACGTCAATGACACGTGACAACCATTATTTAAAAATATCTTCCAATGAACGTTATACAAACTGTCGGATTTACGAATGAGTATACAACAATATTATCATTGATAAACTCAGAAGTTTTATAATATTTATTAATTTAAATCAATTTATAAGTTATTAATTTGCATTACCGTAATTACTCCATGCGGGTTTTCATCCATAATTAATTACTCTAAATTTTTGGACAGTATATTTTAACATCGCTATTTTTCCATATTTCAGCCCTTTTTTTGTTATTTGATGACACTTCAATCATGGGGTTTTTTTACAACGGGATTACGGTCATAAAACCTGGCATAATCATGTCTGGGGGCAATGGACCATTACATTTGCGTTATTGGGTACATTTCCTTGCAAACCGGTAATAAACAATGGTTTCGCACGGAAGCATTTGAAATGATGTCCTTAATGTTTAAAGCCACAATGGAACAACATGTACGTCGATTAGTACTAATTATGATAATCTTAAACAACTTTCTTTTGAAAATTAGCGTTATGCAAATTACTGGGCGTAATGTCAATTAATAGTTCAATTATCTACTGTACTATGCCCCTTCTCAGAAAGATAACTGTGACAAATACTAAAATCTGCAATCGTGACACACCCTATTGCAAGTTTTACGAACAATTGAAGGTGTTAGACAACGACTAATGAACAAACCAAGAATTCATAGTTTGCACATTTTGTATTTTATTGCATTAATTGCAGGTTTATACTAGAGAGTATCGGTACATCACATGCTTATCTTTGAACTTGTTGGTCAAAGATTAGCCTTGTAGTAACTTTCTGTTAAATAAATTATGCATTTGAAATTATTTCAAATGCAGTGTAAACATAAATAAATGTAATAAATACTATACGGCGTGGTATTTTACAAACCCGTGATATTACCAGTAGTCGTTGATACAATGGACGCTTTTTTCGGACACTTCAAGTATTCGTCTCTAAATTTTCGCACACCTGTATTTTGTGAAAATTTGTCGTATCTAAGTTTTCAGACACGAAAACAAATAATTATTAAGTGTCTGAAAACATATAGTAATTACCGTATTCAATATAAATAATTTGTGTTATTGTACTTAATTATCGGCAATGAGCCTTTGTTAAAATTTGTGTGCAAAAGACTGGGTGGAATACATATGACCTAGCAATACTTCCAACTTACCAACCATCTAAAAAGTGGTCACCTGAGAGCAACGATCACCTGTCTACAGCAGTCACTTTGGAAATTTCCATTGACTGACCGCTGTTCTCAGGTTGGACTGTAATACAAAATTAGATTTTGGTATGCCCCTTTAAAAACTATTGAAAAAAATCATAACTTAAACTTGTTGACTGTATGAGCATAAATTACACGCTTGAATTTTGACCTATATTCATACTCGATTTGAGCCTCACTTTTGGAAAACTGGGCTTAATGCATGTGAGTAAAGTGTCCTCCATGATTAGCCTGTGCAGACTGCACAGGCTAATCTGGGACAACACTGCTCACATGCATAAAACCCTTTTTCCAAGTGCGATGCTCATTTTGTTTGTGCACCGGTTTTAGAAGATAAATGACAACAACTAAAGGGATCTGTTTACAGTTCAGCAAAAGGACAATTTTCAAAAAAATTGTCATAGATTCAAAAAAGAATGTATGCATTATATTCAAACAAGCACAATAACTATCAAGACATAGGAAATATTATAGATATATGTTCGTTTATGGATAAACATCAATCAAAATTCCAGGAAATAATAATGACATGGCTTGAAACTACCAGTCACATTGAAAAGCCTTCATTGTGTAATCGACTAATCATAGCGTGTTATGTTTTGCGTTGAAAGTCTCAGGTTTGAACATCAAGGCAGTTACTTAAACAAAAAATTATTATCTTTTCCATGGTTATAACAACTCAGTTCAACTATTCAAAATAGTTAAGTTTTGTTATTAAATTCATTTTATGACATTAAAAAAGCAAAACAAGAAAATCTGTGAACAAGTCTGTGGGATATCATTACATCTATTTAACCAGTCTAGTACAGAAGTATAGTTTATTCATGCTACAGGTCAGTGTCAAGTAAACAGTCGCAAGCTATAATAAGGTTAGAATGCTGTTTACATTGTTACAATATATAAAACATGTGTAACTTATTTTTTAGCTGCCACACAGAGTCACAACCCGAACCCATTCAGTCTGAAGGACAAGCTGAAGAAGGCACCCGCTGGTGGTGGCAACATGTAGGTATCCATGAAAACATGTGGGTATCCATGGGTACATGTAGGTATCCATGGTTACATGTAGGTATCCATGGCAACATGAAGGTATCCATGATTACATGTAGGTATCCATGACAACCAATGGTAACACCCTTGAAACCAATTGACATAAACTTGTGTACTATTTAGCTCTGTCTCAGTAAATTTATGCAGAAATTAGAGATGGGTAGGAGCGTTAGGGGGCATGGTATTATTTTACTCTACTTCAACTTTTGTTTTTCTCAAAAAATAGTTACAGCTGCCAACCTTATAATCTCAATTTGGCTGGGAATCTAAAATGACTTTGAGATATTTGCATTTCCGCTAAAGCATATATTCTACTTTTTTTTAGAATTATTAAGTTCAATATCTTTATCATTTTGTAAAAAAGTGATTGAGGGTAACCTTACATCGAGTCAACACCAATCAATTATTCAATTAAATAACACACATGTTGGTTTCAATTTCACTGAAGTATTGTGACAAATTCAGCTCATAGCTTTACATCTTTTGTCAACATGCAAGCCTTAACATTTGGAGTCAAACAGAATTCATGTGAAAGCACATGTTGGTACAGAAAACCACACTAGCGGCTATAAAGTCCCACAATGTTTTGTTGTCTTATAAGCAGACAAAGAAGCTCATTACCAGACTGCCCAAATGCAGAGGCTGGTAGGGAGCTACACTGGCTGCATATGACATGATACCCATTTTTGCATGGGATGAAAGAAGAAGGCGGTAAGGAGGGTAATCACTGTCAACTTTGACATCTTCTGATCTTCAACTTGAGATCAAGCAACAAAGTTCAGCTGTACTTTTACAATTGTAATTTATCGATGTTTATATACATCTGTTTATGTACCATGTCAGAAAATCAACATAAGAATTGTAAATTTCATAAAAATCATGAAATTCATTATTGATGAGATTTCTCGATAGTCTGAGTAGTGACAGCTGTATTTCAGCATTAATGTCATTTATTACCTTTCACCTATTGGTGAGAAACTCTATTTTTTCTTTCTGTTGTTGCCAATTCTTTATTAGCTTCTTACCAGTTTGTTTGACACAACTTGTAGCGAAGAAGGTGATTTGGACATGGATGACTGGCATTCTGCTGCTTCCAGGGCGTCCAGTCTTTCAATGTAATGAGGCATGCCCTGTCTGTATGACAATGACAAAGTTCAGCTGTACTTTTACAATTGTAATTTATTGATGTTTGTATACATCGGTTTATGTACCATGTCAGAAAAGCAACATAAGAATTGTAAATTTCATAAAAATCATGAAATTCATCATTGATAACAGTACAGCCCTCGCGGAACAAACATAATCCTCGATCACGCCATGGCCAGAATCGTTAGTACTCTGGGGCCGCGGCGTGTGTTCACGCGGCGTATCGTCGAGGCATTCAGCATCGATCCACGCAACGACACCGAGTCTGTATTAACCTCGCATACTTTCGCGGAATAAAACCGGCTCAGACGTACGCGGCGGATCGAGTGAAAAGGTATACACAATTCGCAATCTGTGTGAATTGACAGTTTGACGTCATCAAAGGAAAGCCACTTCCTGTCTGAAGCCATAAAGCAACACCGTTCTTGCCGACAAAATTGGCTTCCTTTGTCTAACAATCTACCCGCTAAACCAATCGTGTGTTTGTAACCCAATGTTAATCGTCCAAGTATGTAACAGCAGGTGCTTAGCTCCGCCTTTCAAATCTTTTTCAGCGGACAGAGGTGGAGCTTAACGGGTAATTGAACATGTGTTTTACACAAGTTGAGTCCCGAATGGCAGTAATTACTCGGCCTAAGCTTGGAAACAACAAATTAATTTACTTTGGATTTTCCGAGAAAGGACGATTAGTTTCGATATACCAACTTCTTGTTCAGTTACTCACAATTGCATACGCGTGTGTTTACGTAATTAGGAAGCACATTTATCGTAAATAAAAACACAGTGTTTTGTTGGATTATTACAAGTTATCAAATTGCAAGGTAATAGTATTTTTAACTTCTATAGTATCTGGTTTGTTCATTTTTATTACTATGTTTAACAATATATTTGCATCACAGAACCTGATAAAGAATTTGATGGGGTCCCAAATTTACTGATGATCATTTTTAGCTCGGCTGTTTTCGAAGAAAACCCGAGGTATTGTCATAGCCCTCTCCTCTACCGCGTCGTCGTCATAGTCGTAGTCGGCGTCGTCCAAAAACTTAAACATTGGCCATTACTTTTGCAATATTGAAGATAGCAACTTGATATTTGGCATGCATGTGTATCACATTTTGAGTGGTGTAAGGTCAAGTTCAAGGTCATCCTTCAAGGTCAAAGGTCAAAAACAGTTTTTTTTTTTTTTTTTTTTTCATGTGTATCTCATCAACCTGAACATTTTGAGTGGTGAAAAGGTCAAGGTCAATGATGACCTTCAACGTGAAAGGTCAAAAAAACAAAATCCAAGCACCCACAGCGGAGCGTTGGCATCCGCTCGACGGTGCTCTTGTTAAAATATTTTTTTTTATGATGCGCATCGACCTGGCGTCATATCCCGGATCGCGGCTTGCCTCGGCATGTCTCAGCTGACAGATGTGAAGCATCGCGGCAAAATGCAACGTGCTACCGCATACTGACGCGGCTTCAACGGCCGACTCGGCATCAACTCGTTTTGCCTTGACTCCGCGAATCGCGAAATATGTTTGTTCCGCATGGGCTGTACTGTAGATTTCTCGATAGTCTGAGTAGTGACAGCTGTATTTCAGCATTAATGTCATTTATTACCTTTTACCTATTGGTGAGAAACTCTATTTTTTCTTTCTTTCGTTGCCAATTCTTTATTAGCTTCTTACCAGTTTGTTTGACACAACTTGTAGCGAAGAAGGTGATTTGGACATGGATGACTGGCATTCTGCTGCTTCCAGGGCATCCAGGCTTTCAATGTAATGAGGCATGCCCTGTCTGTATGACAATGGCCTTGAGCTATGACCGTGACTATTAACCTGTGACCTTGACTTTTTCCATTGGTTGCTATGCCAGTAACCTTGTTAATAACCCACTTTCCCTGACATGGAGCCACTTAACATGTTATGTTTATTGAGATGTTTTCTACATTTTCATGTGCCTTGTTCTGAGCTCATAAGTGAGAAAGTATTCAAAAATCATTATTTGAGCTATTGGTGTAAGGGAACTATCTTTTATCATCCTATGTACATCATTTATAAATAGTTTACTTTCATTCAATTCAAATTCAAAAGCCTGCCAGGTGAAGTGGTAGCACATTAAATTTTGGTTCTTGATGTCCCGGGTTCGAACCTCAAGGCTGGCACATTTTCTTTACTTTATTTTTGTCAGTATTATTATAATTATTTAAAAGTATTCCAAATATTCAAGTTTTGTTGGTAAATTAATTTAATGATTTTTTTTTTATTACGAAAATCTATGAACAAATCAATTTAAAGGTATATGGATATTCATAGACATTTGCAGAGGGCATTCTATTTTCTCAATTTCCATAGAGTGCATTTCTTATCGATCTGATGGGGTTGGTGTGGGAAGGGGTTAAGTGATGGTAAGTTTTGACTCAGTACATTATAATGCCTTTAACCCTTTTAGCGCTGGAACCGAATTTTGAAGGCCTTTGCAAACAGTTTGGATCCAGATGAGACGCCACAAAACGTGGCGTCTCATCAGGATCCAAACTGTTTGCTATTCTGATAGTATTATTTGAAAAAAATATCGAACAAAAAGGTTTATTTTTGAAATTCAGCAGACTACATTTTAGCAGACGAAAAATTTCCCAGCATGCAAAGGGTTAATGGTAACAACTGATTTGACAAGGTCAGCAACAACAGTAATTTGATTTGTAGGGAATATGACATTATGACCTTCTAATTGTTAAAGATTGTGTCTAGTTGAATACATTTGAATAGTTTACACCTCTAATCTTCTAGCAAAGATGTGTATGACCTTCCCTTTGCTCATTTGTGTTTTCCCAGTTTAGATGCCACTTTTGAGTGTTCTTAGATCTGTGTTGGAAGTTGTATTGGCTCAGTGTTCATCCTTTACAAAAAGAGAAGGAGCCAGTGTTTTACATGCCATGTACTTGGCACATTCTACTTGTCACATATATGGATACAGTTGTCATAATTGATTATGTATTTTTCAGAAAGGAAATGTAAAAGTTTAACCACTTTTTAGATGAACAATAAACAATTCTTAGAAATGCTTTTTATTCAACTTTGTTAATGTTTCTGATTAAGATTTTAATAAATTAATAATAATACCTCATGCGTGTTGATGCTTTTGCCAAACAACAGATAAAAACCTTGGCTGATTGTTAGTTTTGTATGTGTATAGATGCATTAATATACTCAAATCCTTTGAAACATTTGATTGAGAACACGTAGCTAACACAGTTTAAAAAAAGGTTAGAATGCAAATGCTTCAATTGCATGTTGTCTTACATAGATTTCATTCCCAGTAACACACTTTATTTATTTTTTTGCATCAGTACTTACTAATACTTAATGAATAAAAGATAAAAAGTGATGTAAATTTTTATTAAAATGGAAATAGTTCTGTTACTCGTGACCAACATTCTGATTCTGATTGTAACTAATTCCTCTAAGATTTATTTAAGTTTTCTCTGTTCAATATCTTTGTTGTGCATCTGAGAAATAAAACAGAATTGCAGGTGCAGCCTGCAGAGCAATGTAGCTATAATTTAAGCTGCATCATGCGAAAATGTGTCTTATGCTTTATGAGGCCAGATAAGTTGCAGACCAGCCTGTGCATTCGCGCAGTCTTGTCAGATGCTACCCTGTCTGCTATAAAGTGAGCATTGTTTTTGTGAAAACTTGGCTTAAAGCATGTGCTTAAAATGTCATCCCATATTAGCCTATGCAGTCCGCACAGGCTAATAAGGGATTCCACTTTCCACCTTAACTGGATTTTCCTTTTGAAAAGACTTCCTTTAAAAGAAAAATTCCATAAAAGTGATAAGTGTTGTCCCTGATTAGCCTGTGCAGAGTGCCCAGGCTTATCAGGGACAACCCTTTACACACATGCATTAAGCCCAGTTTTCCTCGAACATGGCACGAGTCATGCAAGGTTTCATGGTCTTATCAGGCCCAGCAGTCCCAGTGTGGTGCCATTGGAGAAGGAGAACAGCGAGATCCCCGCCGCCCCCTGGACCATCAACTCGGAGAAAGGCGCCGTATCAGATGAGCCGCGGAAGTTTGACTCCACCGGCATGTTCCACTGGTGTCCGGGACGACACATCGATGAGGCTATCATGGTACGTTTTTGTTTGCTTTTGTGATCACACTGTCCGTCTGTCCATCCGTCCGTCTGAAATTCCGTCACACCTAAACTTTAAAGTTTGCGTTGAGGTTTCGAAAAATGTGGAAAAAGGGGGCATATGTCATCCTATGGTGACAAGCCTTGTTCACCATGTTTTTACTGAATACCAGTCATCTTATAGTGCTTAGTTAACCTACTCAAACTTTGCCTGGTTAAGCTTGGTCAAGGATCCATAATAATATCATTGTTTCTAATATCAGGATCGCAACAAAGCAGCAATGACCGTGCTATGCAACCACGTGGTCGTGTGCCTGTTTGCGGATGCAAACTCTCCGCTGATCGGCCTGCGCAATCTCGTGATGCCGTTGCGCGCCAGCAATTTCCACTTCAACGAGCTGAAGCATGTCATCATTGTGGGCAACCTGGACTACTTGCACAGAGAGTGGAAAACCATCCAGAATTTTCCAAAAGTTATGATATTGCCAGTAAGTTGTTTGGGGGTCTAGCTCCATTATGTTGGTTCCATGTTTTTGTCTTGACCCTTGAAGACTGGAATATTGTCCCCTGTGTGTATTGTTGCCATGAATTGCCTGTGCTGTTGTTATGCTCGTGTCACATATTTCTCTCCATCAAATGAGCCTTGTTCTCGGAAAACTGGGCTAAGTGCATGTGCGTAAAGTGACATTCCATATTAGCCTCTGCAGTTTGCCCAGGCTAATCTGGGACAATACTTTATGCCTAAACTGGATTTTTGTTTAGAATAGACCTCCTTTAAACGTAAAATTCCATAAAAGCGGAAAGTGTCGTCCCTGATGCGGACTTCACAGGCAAATCTGTGACTATACTTCACGCACATGCTATAAGCCCAGATTTCCCAGAACTCGGCTTAATGATTATTGGTTTGGTGATCAGTTCACTTGTGTACTTGATGTATGAATTTCAAATCATTTCCACAGTGTTTAAAATTGCATGAGAGATCATTGATTTGTGTAATGCGAGCTCCTGGATTGAATTTTGACATCAAACTGTGGAGAGAGATGAACAGACAATATTAGTATCTAAATTGTTTTATGTTCCCACAAAGTTGGAGGCATTACGTATTGCCCATGTTTGTCTGTCTGTTTTTTCCTTCTTTACGTTCAAGTCTTTTTTGGACTTCATCAGTTATCATGCAATTTTAAAATATCTTGCTGCAATAAACTTGATTGATCATTGTCTGGATAATTAGGGATTTAGCCAGACCAAAAAATGGCAAGGGGCCCTGAAAAAGGGAAGGGCCACCTCTTTCTGAGCAGCTCATTGTCTGGCAAATTGTGTACATTGTATGTGACTTAACAACAAACAAATGGAAGAGAGCCTGATATATTTATAGGGCAGGGCATTCAATTGGAAGGGGCCACATATTCTAAAAGGGCAGAGCCTAAAAAGTGAAGTGGCAACATATTTTAAAAGAATTAGGTATACAAATGGAAGGGGGGCACATATTATTAAAGGGTAGGGCATTCAAATGGATAAGGGTCGGCCTGCTATTCTGCTTTAACTGAATCTCAAGGATACAGTTGGGTCCCTAGCTCAAAGATCAAGATCACTCTCACAGGTCAACGGTTATATATGGGCATTGAGCTTGTCTGGACTGTAACTCCACCATCTAATACACATTTTAAAATAACATGCCTGAAATTATCACAATGTGAAGATGGCGTGTCATGCTCACATCTCAAAGGTCAAGGTCATACGTATTGCTTAACCAATAAAACCTTGCTTTGGATTCAGTGGAACTTTCTCATTTTATTTGAACCTTTAAAAGTGGAAAGTGTTATTCCTGATTAACCTGTGCAGACTGCACAGGCTAATATGGGATGACACTTATTCACATGCATTTAGCTCCATTTTCCCATATTTACAATTTAAGTTAAGGGGGTTATACTTATGTGCCTGGATTTTTTTTCCCACTTCCTAACCTGCAATGCACCATCAAAACTGAGTAAATGCAAATGCATGTTTTTATACTCTGATTACGATAATTCAATCGATTTTGACAATTTGCACCCCAATCACTGGGATATAAGTCGTCCGTTTACATTTGGCGCAGTATGCAGCCACGGAACATAGGCTAACTTCCCTCACAGGTACCCATATATGCTCCAGGGTGGAGAGGAGCAAGTGTGGGATTAATTTTTTGCTCAGTAAAATTCCGTGGTCTAAGCGGCATTCGAACCATTGACCTTCCGATTCCTAGACCAGCAGTAGTCAAAAAGCATCCTGATTGTTGTTGTTTGTGTTCATAAATTACTAAATCAATTTGCAATTCACAGCTTGGAAAACTGGAGGTAAAATTTCATGCAATTCTCTTTTTTTTTCTCTTGCAAATGTTGAAATAGTGCATGGTTTCAACTAATGTATGTTCATGTATTGATTGTTTTCATTACAGAAAGATCAAATTTAATTTTATATGGATATTTGTTTCTTAAATTTTGAAAGAAGGCTTTAACCCTTTGCATGCTGGGAAATTTGTCGTCTGCTAAAATGTCGTCTGCTGAATTTCTAAAATTAGCATTTTCTTTGATTTTTTTCAAAGAATACTATCAGAATAGCAAACAGTTTGGATCCTGATGAGACGCCACGTTCTGTGGCGTCTCATCTGGATCCAAACTGTTTGCAAAGGCCTTCAAAATCCGGTTCCAGCGCTCAAAGGGTTAAGAATTGCACTTGTCTGTCTGTGGATATGTGCCAAAGCTTAAGTTCTTGACTCCTCTTTCACGACTATGCGGATCTCACCCACGCTCTCATTGTTGAATGACCTTAATGTGTAGATAATGGAAACAAGAAAATTCTTTGCTGCAAGAATATTATGGCCCTTTGTCATTTTGTCCACTGCAGAATATATAGCAGATTTGTCTGTGCCCAAAGATGTTTTGTTGGGACATCAGTGTATGTGGCACATGTCTAGTTTATTGATATTCTTGTTAAAAAAAGATTCAAGAAGAGCTATGAATTTTAGACTTTTAATTTATCAGTATAAAACGAATGTATTACCATTTTATTTTTTATGTTTTCTATATACCAATTCTTGAAAGCCATATTATTGTTAATATTAACTAAAACATAAACATTTTTGTTTTAAATATGCACTTTCGAACATATTTTAACTTGTGAATATATGTGAAATGTTTATTAAGCACTAGTCAAACTCTTAACAGTCATGACCCTCTATAATGTGAGCCTAGATCTGGGAAATTGGGGTTAAATGCATGTGCGTAAAGTGTTTTCCAGATTAGCCTGCACATTCTGCACAGGCTAATCAGGGACTACACTGTCTGCTTTTATTGTATTTTAGTTTAAATGAAGTTTCTTCGTAGGAAAAATCCAGTTTAGGTGGAAAGTGTCATCCCTGGTTAGCCTGTGATAACTGCACAGGCTAATCTGGGACAACACTTTACGCACATGCATGAAACCCCGTTTTTCAAGAGCGAGCCTCATATCTTGTTGCTGTAACAATAGTTTTTCAAGCTCTCCTGTGCCACATAAAACTATAGTACATGTTAGCTTCCTATATGCACAAGTAGTTCGTAATTTTGTAGTTCATTTCCATGCACACTGTCTTCATTCTAGAAAAACAGATGTCATAATTGGATTACATTTTCAAAGCCACATTGTCCAGTAACATAAGTTTATAACAAATTGGCAAAGGAAAATGTTTGTGATTACATGAAAATACATAAGCCTCGTTCTGGGAAAACTGGGCTTTATACATGTGCATAAAATGTCGTCTGCACAGGCTAATCAGGGAAAAACACTTTCCGCTTACACTGGATTTTTGTTCAGAAGAGACTTTCTTAGCACACAAAATTCCATAAAAGTGGAAAGTGTAGACACTGATTAGCCTGTGCAGATTGCACAGGCTTATCTGGGATGACCCTTGACGCACATGCAGTAAGACCAGTTTTCCAAGAACAAGGCTCATATTATCTGCTGCCACATTTTTCAGGGATCTCCTCTGAACCGTGCAAATCTGCGCGCTGTGAACATCAACCTGTGTGACATGTGCGTGATCCTCTCCGCCAAGGACCGTAACCTTGACGACCCCCACCTTGTGGACAAGGAGGCCATCTTGTGCTCCCTCAACATCAAGGCCATGACCTTTGATGACAGCGTGGGGCTCATACAGGCATCATCACCTGGTAACCTTGGCAACCTTGGTGAGTGGAGACAATTGGAATGGATATCTGCTGGAGCCTGATTTATAAGATATGTGTTATGTTCTGAGAAAACTGGACAAAATGCTTGTGGGTAAAGTGCCGTCCCAGATTAGCCTTTGCAGTCAGCACAGGCTAATCAGGGACGACACTTTTCGCCTTAACTGGATTTTTGCTAAGAAGAGACATTATTTAAACGAAAAATTCCATAAAAGAGGAAATTGTCGTCCCTGATTAGCCTGTGCGGACTGCACAGGCTAATCTGGGATGACAATTTACGCACAAGCATTATGCCCAGTTTTCTCAGAACACGACTCAGTTGTTCTCCATCTCCAACTAGGTTACAACTTAAAATATAGACCAATGACATTGCATGATTAAATAATCAGGAATGTGTGATTAATTGCTAAACTATTGTTTCATCCTGCAAAAACGTTTTGTTGAAAATAAACTTCATCACAGACCTTGTACGTTTTCTTACGGAAAGTAGAAGCATGATGATGTAATAAAGTATAATCAATGCAAACAGAAATTTGACACAAACCTCTTGGGCCCCCAAAAAGAATTTTATTGCGCAAGCACAAATTATTGAAATACTAAAATTGAAATGCTTATATAATTGTAATTTTTGTTGTACAGAGTTCCTGCCCCCTGGATTCATGCAGGTCACCAGCCCCTCTAAGACGTCCAGACGAGGGTCAGTGTGTGGGTCAAATGTGCCTCTGATCACAGAGCTAGGTGAGTGAATGGAACTTTTGTGTTCTAATGTGCCTCTGATCACAGAGCTAGGTGAGTGAAGGGAACTATTGTGTTCTATTGTACCTCTGATCACAGAGTGGGTGAAGGGAATAATCGTGTTCTAATGTGCCTCTGATCACAGAGCTAGGTGGGTGAAGGGAACTAATGTGCCTCTGATACAGAGCTAGGTGAGTGAAGGGAACTATTGTGTTCTTTTGTACCTCTGATCACAGAGCTAGGTGAGTGAAGGGAACTATCGTGTTCAATTGTACCTCTGATCACAGAGCTAGGTGAGTGAAGGGAACTATTGTGTTCTATTGTACCTCTGATCACAGAGCTAGGTGAGTGAAGGGAACTATCGTGTTCTATTGTACCTCTGATCACAGAGCTAGGTGAGTGAAGGGAAATTTTGTGTTCTATTGTACCTCTGATCACAGAGCTAGGTGAGTGAAGGGAACTATTGTGTTCTATTGTACCTCTGATCACAGAGCAAGGTGAGTGAAGGGAACTATCATGTTCTAATGTGCCTCTGATCACAGAGCTAGGTGGGTGAAAGGAACTATCGTGTTCTAATGTGCCTCTGATCACAGAGCTAGGTGAGTGAAGGGAAATATCATATTTAAATGTGCCTTTTATCACAGCTAGGTGAATGTGAGAGAAATGAAAATGGGAATGTTTTTTCTTAAACACAGTCTAATCTGGGACAACGCTTTTGCTTTAAGCCCCATTTTTCAGAGAGCAGCTCATTTCTATACTAGTAATTTTTTTAACCAGAACAATCAAACTTATCTTATTATTTCAGCCAACGATTCTAATGTTCAGTTCTTGGACCAAGACGATGAAGATGATCCTGATACACAGCTGTACATGACGCAGCCGTTTGCGTGCGGTACGGCCTTCGCTGTCAGCGTCCTGGACTCCCTAATGAGCACGGTATGTGGGGACAACTCTAATAGCATCGTAATTTTGTGTCAATAGAAAATTCTATACTAGTGTAATCTCTTTAAGCTGTTTGACTGGTCTCACTCATTATTAGTTTTAAAGATAGAAAATAAAGTTTATAATGTATGTTTTAGAAATTGCTTGTGGTAAAAAATAATACATATGTAATGGATGTGAAAGTGGTATATGAGTATTATTATATTTTGATCCAAGTCTCCATTGTGGAATATAAATGTCTGGAGAGAAACATACCATGTAGACCTTGTTTTTAATTCATAATTTTAAACAATACAACACATTCATTATTTGACAGAGTGTTTGAAATATAATATTTTTTTATTTTTTTTTTATATAATGACAATTTTTTCCATATTGTTGCAATTTCTACAGAGTGTTTGTAAATATTACAACAAATTCATTTTCCAGAGCTACTTCAACGACAACGCTCTGACTCTGATACGGACCCTGATCACGGGCGGGGCCACCCCTGAGCTGGAGCAGATTCTCGCGGAGGGGGCTGGCATGAGGGGAGGCTACTGCACCCCAGCCGTCCTGGCCAACAGGGATCGGTGTCGCGTCGCACAGGTGTCCTTGTATGATGGACCCCTGTCTGAGTTTGGGGTCAGTTTTGTGTTTTCTGTTTGATTGCTGTAGAATTATTTTAAATTGTAAGCATGAATGTTCAAATGTTTCTCTGAAAATGATGATTTAAATTTATTAGCACAATTATTAATTTGCATCGACATTGAGACAAAAGTAACAATAAAAGTAAAAACAGACAATTATAATTAATAAACATAAAAATGACTTAAACTAGCAATGCAATTGTTCGCAGTTTTTTAAATTTTGGCTTATAGTGAAAGACAATATCCCACATAAGCAATCGGCTGTTTAAACACTAATTCGCTACTTTTCAGGTTACCATTTTAAGTAACACAATGACATTACAATACATATTTTTAGATTAAGAGAAGCATTGTGTGTATGGCAATATTCAGGAAGACACCATTTATTGGCGCTAGTTTTTATTTTGTCAGAGAACAAATTTGCCATTATTTGTGAAAACTAAACACACACGAATAAAACGAGTTCTACCAGATCGAATATTAATTATGCCCCCCGTTTGAAGAAGTGGAGGTACGCACCTGTCCCTCGTTCGTTGGTTGCATGGTTTAGATTCCTTTTAATTATGAGGTCAGCCAGTCAGAGGTCAAGGTCACAGATGACTGTAACATGGCAACCATTTTTGCAATAATTATCTAGAGTTTGCCGTGACCTGCAAATTGTCCAAATGGTTATGGTGGGTACTTGGAAGGAAATGAAGACAACTAACAACTTTGAGGTCAGCTGGTCCAAGGTCAAGGAGCTTCCACTCAAAATCTCTAGAAAATGTTTTCATTAGGATCATGAAAATGTGTATGGTGGCTAGTCTTGAGGGACTTTTACTGATTTTAAGATCAAGTGATCAACGGTGAAGGCCATAGGGGCTTGAAATATTAAAAAAAATCTGTAATAATTTCACATATTGACTACATGAGTGCAAGTCGGGGGCATGCTATTATGATAAGGCTAGTCGATGTTTTCTGTAATTATCTTTAAATATTATACAATGAATGGTTATATGGTTGTAATATTAATATACCTTTACTTTATTGTTCAGGAAAACAATGCGCTAAAATTGATAATCAATAAGGCCAAAAAAAAAAATAGGTCCGTTTCCGGTCNACCTATTTTTGGGGGGGGCCTAAGTCTATTTTGGTTTTCAGGAAGGGGGTACGTACGGAGCCCTGTTTATTCACGCACTGCGACACCAAGGCATCCTGTGTATTGGTCTGTACCGGTTCCGGGACACTACCTCGAATGAGAAGAGCCCCTCATTGAAACGCTATGTCATCACAAACCCACCTGAGGACTTCAAGCTGCTACCAACTGACCAGGTGACTATAGCTTCTAGGGCAGATTAATTTCTCATGTTTTTTACTTATTTATTGTTTTCAGTATTCCCTATCTAAGTATAACAATACTACACACTTGTTCTCCTAAGGTGGAGATTTACTGGTAAATCTAACTTGAAAGTTTGTCACTTTTAAGATTACATGTAGTTCTTTTTTAGTCTGTAATTATGTCTCCTTTTATATATTCCAATTTTCTTCAAATGTTTATTGTCTTTTATTGTTAGAAATTTCAGATGTACATGTATTGCCAACACGTCTCTACTATACAGTAGCAATTTATAGTGGACTCTAACACACCCTGGGTTCTCGGAAGCATGCACATTTATGCTATAACAGGAACTGTAAATGATGGTTCAATTACAGCTTAACCTCACATAGATGGACATTCCAAATGGTGAAAGAGTTTAAGAGCAGGGCAACAGATAAGATTTTGTGTCAATAAGTTTTCACTGCAAGCTTTTTGTATCAATTAGTTTTTTCTCCTTAAAACTAATCGTATATTAGTTTTTTACAATTTGATCAACACTTGCATATATTTCTGGATCCGATGAGCGCTAAATTTCGGGCATTGATAATTCTCATCAATTCTGATTCCATTTAATTCATTATAAATTCACAGTGTCAATGGTTGTTCGTAAATATAACTATAAGTATAAATTGTATATTGACAAACGGATGATGATGAGTCATTTTGTTTCCACCAGTTTCAACACTCCTCCTGTCTCAGAGCACACTCACGTTGCCAAACCCTCTCCATCAAAGATAAGCCAGTGTAAATCACGGTGTTCTTAGTTTTTGAGACACGGAATCGCCGCGGTGTTTTGAGCCCAATATTTCAGAATCTGTCACCACCTGCGCCATTAAATCTGATAGTATACTCTTCATAACGTCTTTTCCCGACGGTTCAGGTCGCATAACGAATTGCAAATTATTGGGCGCGCATGCCGTTTATGAAAGATTTTTTACCCATCCTCGTTAAACTGCCGACTTGTTCCCGTACTTTTAAAGACGTTAGTAACTTTTATATTGACCCGGCCCGAACCGGTGTCTATATAAACTTACTGGAATTATTACGGCCGCACTAAAGGTCATAATATACTAATTCAAATTTAACGCGGTACGGAGGAAAACGATACAACTAAAACGATGAAGAATCGATTGCAATTCCTTTTTCCATTTCATGATAGTTTTCTGTACGATTGATTTTTAATTTCAATTCGTTTTCTGTCAAATACAAATCGTAAAAACGATAAAACTAACCTAATCTGTTGCCCTGTAAGAGTGGTTTTTAAATCATACATTGTCAGTTTTAAATAATAAAAATAACAGATTTATAAAACTGAATTCCAAGAAGAAAACTCTTCTGAATATGGAACTATGTTTTTATTGCACAGAGTTTGTCTTTATTTGTTCGCTAGATTGGGAAATCAGTCTTTGCACATCTGGATCTACTTTCGAGTTTCAAGGACAATCTTCTTTTCTCCAAAAGGCAAATGTCATAGAAAGGCGGGTGGGGGGATTTTATGGGGGAGCGTGTTACAGCTAAACCTGCATGTTGTCAAGTTTATATTTGAATTATCATGTATTTGAGTGTGCCAATATATCCATAAAAATGATACAATCAAGCCTCATTACCATCAGAGCAACTCTTTTTTTTATCTTAGAGCCAATTATATAGGGCAAGTTACCAATGTTCATACCAATAGTTCAGTTTTAATGAATACAAAAATGTACCAGTTGTTGTTGCTTTTATTTGGCAGAATGCTTGATTGGCAATTAATTGTGAAATACTTAATACTTTTAATTGTCCCAGCAACAAAATAAATGCCTTGTTTTGTTCACTATATGTTTGAGGTCATTTGTTTTCGATGTTAGGTACAACAAACATTTTTGTTGAAAAAAAGGGAAAAATAAGGAATCTTGTTCTGGTAACCAAAACATTGTTACCATCTTTATCCAATTCTGTTGATCTAACAATATAAGTAAAGTGAAACCTGTCTAAACTGAAAATTGTTAAAACCAAACGATCCTCCGTCTGGGAATATTGGGCTTAATGCATGTGCATAAAGTGTCATCCTAGATTAGCCTGTACGGACTGCACGGATAACTTTTTCCGCCTAAAATGGATTTTTGCTAGAAAGATACTTCTTTAAAAGAAAAAATACCACAAAAGCAGAAAGTGTTGTCCCAGATAAGCCGGTGCAGTCCGCACAGGCTAATCAGTGATGACTCTTTAAGCACATGCGTTAAGCCCAGTTTTGCCAGAACAAGGCTCAAATACCTGTCAAAACCAAACAGCTGCGTCGGTCCCCATTAATTAAACTCTATTTTCATGTTTAAAAAAAAAATCTTTAGCTGAACTCTGTTGAAAACAAAATCCGAACACTTTTATTAAATATCAGAGATTTGATCTTATCCACTCTAAAAAGACCTGGATAAATCGATCAGGGTATTTTGTCAGATGTGAAATCGTGTTACAGCAGAGGCATGAACAGTGGTGACAGAATTGCACACAATGGGTCTTATCACAATAAATGAATGACCTTGTTACATGACTTTGCATAGAAAATAAATGACCTTGATCATTATTACAGTCACACTTATAATTATACTAACTTATGTTTGTATTTTCTTTCCGCTCAGGTGTTCTCCCTCATTCCCTGTAATCTCTCTAAAAGCTCTGCTCCTTTACCAAACGGAACTGACAAAAGTAAGAACCTATGTAATGGGCATGTGTGCATTTCCCGCCTTCCTTGTTTCCTTGCTAGTGGCGGAGTTGTGTGTTACATGTAACCATCCAGTGTAGTCGGGTGTGTGCATCCTTCAGTGTAAAACTGTAGTGGAATATATCCTATTTAAGTGTCAAAAATGTGGTAAAGGTAACATTGCATGTATAGTTTGGGTAAGCTGATAAATCGTGGTAATTATACATTTTCCTACGAAATCCTATTTTTGCTGATTATAATTCCGTTTGAAGCTCACCTAAGCATGAAGTGCTCATGAACGAGTTTTCATGGTCAATGGTTGTCGGTTGTTATCTGTTGTCAAAATTTTCTCTTGACAAGTGATACTCACAGTAAAAAGTCAGGTGAGCAATTGATGGCCACATTGGCACTCTTGTGCCTAAAGATTTTTATGCCCCCACTATAATAATAGCGGAAGGGCAAATAGTGTTACCTCTGTCCATTGGTGTGTCTATGTGTATGTTTGTGTTGAACATTTTGTGTCAGGCTCATAATTTTGTCATGCAGTATGAGATTTTTAAATTAATTGGCACAAATAATCATAATATCAAACCAATGTGCTGCTAGCAACAACCATGTTGCTCGCTTCAAGGTAAAGGTCACATTGGACACTTGAAGTTTTCACATATTCCTTATATGGATTTAGTAAAAGTTCATGTTTGTATCCAGTCCATAACTTTGTTGCACATGATGGGATTAAAAAAAGGATTTGCCCAAAGGGTTGTCATATCAAGAGGACGTGTCACATGCAACAACCATGGGACCTGCTTAAAGGTCAAGGTCACAATAGACACTATGATTTTCAGCATACTCCTTATATTGATATAGTCATAGTACATGTTAGTGTCCTGTCAATATCTTTGTTGTGCATTATGGCATTTCCAAATAAATTGGCGCTAATAATTATAATAATATCAAAATGACGTGTTGCATGCATCTACCATGTTGGTTGCTTCATGGTCATGGTATACGTGGACACATGAAGGTTTTGCATATTCATAATATGCTAATATAGAGAATATAAAAAATAAATTGGAACAAATGACCATCGTTTCAAGTCAACATGTCGTGTGAAAAACCATGTTCCTGGCTTAAAGGTGAAGGTAACAGCAGTGCAGTGTCCAGCGACATATAGTCATTCTTCAGACACATTTCTAATCTCGAAAGAAATGTTGAAAAACTGGTACAAAACAGTATGTACAGGAATTTAGTAATGAAAATCAATTTAATTTCTTATTATTTCATATGATTTATAATAATATAACACAAGTATACACCTAGGTCGTACAGACCTATACATTAGTTACATTAACCTGTATTCTAATTTTTGTATGATAAATTTTGCGTTCACCATTGATATTCCAGTTGGCACACAATCATGTATTATGTTGTGTTGAGTCCTAGTCATGAAAAAGTCCATGTGAGTTCAACACGTTGTCAAAGTGCCAAAAGATGCATGATAATGCAAGAAGTCTATGTGTAGTTTTCACACAGAAGCAATTAAATGTTCTAGATCTATTCCGGTATTGAACAATGAGCCTCGCTCTGGAAAAAGTGGGCTTGCGTAACAGTCCTCTTAGGCTTGTGTTCCGATATGACACCAAAGGCATTAAAGGGACTTGTTCAAAGATTGTCGAAATTACAATTTATACAAACTTTTTGTCACAGATTGAAAATATAAAAGAACACTGTACATCGGGAAGCGAAAAAAACACTAATGAGGCAGGCTCATACTATAAATAGATTGCCGTTGATGTCTAATCATCATTAGAAATTTATTAAAATTATAAAGCGTTACGCTTCAATAATTTGGAGTGCTTCTGTGGTTTTTGTTATATATATTGTGACACAACTTTTATTGCATATATATATATATATAAAATGCTTGGTGCAATGTGATTGGACGGCTGAGTATTCAAGGCAATCTCTTTTTGATCAAATGGGCAGTGGTTCAAGCCCCAATGGGGTTTACTTTTTCTCGTTTCTTTATCATTCTTTAATTCTATTTGTGTATTATACTGGAGCTCTTTTAAGCACTGATGTTAACCCTTGTTGTGCTGAATTGTTTTATGAGGTGATATTTCTTATAGCTGAACTTAGAACATATAAAAAATATATATAAAGATACTTCAAAGTGTCAGGAATTGGATTATTAACAACATAAAGGATGTCAAATTTGGATTTATTGGAAAACACCCAGCAAATGGAGGAAATTTGAACTACAAGATTTGGCGGTTATATCCGGTCGCTGCACGTTGCGGGTTAAGAATATCTTGACCTGATATAATCGGTCGCCGCATGTGAAGGGTTAAGAATTATTAATTAAAGCATTTAATGACAAACTTAAAAAAATGACTAAATCTGTTAACAAATCCTTTTAGAATAATATCATTGTATTGCAGTCCGCACAGGCTAATCAGGGAGGACAATTTACGCTTTTATGGAATTTTTCGTTTAAATGATGTCTCTTCTTAGGGAAAATCCAGTTTAGGCGGAAAGTGTTGTCCCGGTTTAGCCTGTGCGGACTGCACAGGCTAATCTGGGATGACACTTTACGCACAAGCATTTTGCCCAGTTTTTTCAGAACACGCCACATATGCCAATTAAAGCTCTTAATACTCTTACGTCCAAAGCCATGCTTTTTTGGGCGGCAATTTATGCGGTCTGTAAGATATCTCCGCAAGTTATAATCATGAACCAATATTGTAGCGATATTGTATCCGTGATGTTGTTGATACATGAACATGGATTGTGTTGTCATTTAAGATATTGCTAAAGGTTCTGGTTTCTGTTCACCAGGATTGTAACCTCAGATCTCAAAAACTTGGTTCTAAATTCTCGAAATAATTTATTTTGTGGAAAAATATGTATTTCTTTCAGCCTGTGGTTTGTCCAAAGTTTCATGGAATGAGCCATGCTCTGGGATAACGGGGCTTAATGCATGTGTGTAAAGTATCGTCCTAGATTAGCCTATGAAGTCACACAGGCTAATCAGGGACGACACTTTCCACCTTGACTGCATTTTCGTTTAGAAGAAAATTCCTTTTTACGAAAATTCCTTAACCCTTTGAGCGCTGGAACCGGATTTTGAAGGCCTTTGCAAACAGTTTGGATCCAGATGAGACGCCACAGAACGTGGCGTCTCATCAGGATCCAAACTGTTTGCTATTCTGATAGTATTCTTTGAAAAAAATCGAAGAAAATGCTAATTTTAGAAATTCAGCAGACTACATTTTAGCAGACAACAAATTTCCCAGCATGCAAAGGGTTAAAAGCAGCGAAAGGTGTTGTCCCTCATAAGCTTATGCATACTGCACTCACTTATCTGGTATGACACTTTACGCACTTGAAATAAGCCCCGTTTCCCCAGAGAGTGACTCAAATACATTTATGGGGGTTGGTTGCTTTTAAGCAGTAAATAAATGACTTTGTTCTGTCTGATTGACTTATTATCTGTAAAACAACAATTTGTGTATATGACTGTGTTTGTGTATGCGTGAGTTTCTTCAGATCAGAACTGTATCAGACAATACAAAAAAGTCTACGGTCGGAACCTGAAAGTAGGGTTGGTGAGTCAAGTGGAACAAAGAACTTTTTTGGGGCCTTATTTTAAACAATTCGCTTATAAATATTAACAATATTTAACAAAAGCAGGTGTGTGCTGTTAATGTTAAAACCATTCAAATTCCATATTTTTACAATTTCTGGCAGCATATCTACTCGAACAATTAGATTTACGTTGTTTTGTTTTTAGCTAACCTGATTGCTCAGGTGAGTTTCGGGATCAGTCCTTGTCCGTCGTCTGTCCGTCCACATTTGTTTGTAAACACTATAGAGGCCACATTTCTTGTCCGATCTTCATGAAACTTGGTCAGAAGATTTGTATCAATGATTCCTCGATCAAGTTTGAAACTGGGTCTTGCTGGGTTAAAAACTAGGTCACTAGGTCAAAAAAAGAAAAAACNGTTTTCCTAGCTTGTGATTCCATTTGGGACAAGAAGGGTCAAGATCAAGGTCGTTGTTTCTAAAAATAGAAAACTGTTTCTGCTCAATGGATTGAACTTGTATGTGGGTATTGTTCTGCAATTTTTATGTGTTGGTAGCATACATGCAGACCTACCTTGGGATTGTATTTGGGGCCAATTTATTCAAGATCAAATTCACTTAAAAAACTGTTCTAATGGTGGAATTGCACTTAAAGTTTGTGTGTAGGTAGCTTACATGCAGACAAAGCTTGGGATTGTATAATTATTTAGATTAAATTAATAACTAAAGCATTGATATCTTCTCATGGCATTTGCTATGCTTTGTAAATGACCTATTTTATCTCACTGATGTTTCTCTATGTTTCACTGCCAAGTAAAACATAAATAGCAGTAGTATCATATGACTCGTGTCATGCGAAAATAGGTCTTATGCCATATGCGGCCAGCGTACCTCAAGCCCAGTCTGCACAATTGTTTTGTGGTCTCATTCCCGCATATTGCATAAGACCTATTTTCACATGACGGTGCTCATATAAGAGCCTCATTCTGGGAAAACTTTGCTTAATGCATTACGTAAAGTGTCGTCCCAGATAAGCTTGTGCAGTTGCAGAGGCTAATCAGGGACTACACTTTTCGCTTAAACTGGATTTTTCACTAATAAGATATTTGTTTTAAACGAAAAATACCATAAAAGCAGAAAGTGGCCTCCCTGTTCAGCCTGTGGCACAGGCTAATCTGTGATGACACCTTACGCTGATGCATTAAGTCCAGTTTTCCAAGAACGCGGCTCATATTTCATCCTCACATCTCAGGACGAGAACTGGCAGAAGAAGTGTCAGAAGATCTTCCAGTTCTGTCACCAGACCATCGGCGCGCTCATCAAGGCCGAGCAGGCAGAGATCCCACTGCGGCTCTTCCTGCAGGGCGCCATGGCGGCGGGGGGCATCGCCTTCGAGAACCACGAAACTGTCGCCTATGAGTTTATTTCACAGGTAAGTGGGGTACAAGTTTGTGTTACAGGTTAGTGGCGTACAATTAAGTTCAATAAATATTACAACTTGTTGCTTTAGATCACATGCTGGGGCAGAGGGTATTTGTCTCTATACGGCGACATGAACTAGCACAGCTTTGAGCCCCAGTTTAATTGATTCTCTGTTGTCAAATACTGTAAAATCATTATTATTTGTTGGAATTTAATTTTTGTTGATTTCTTGAATTGAGCGATCCACAAGTTTAACACAAACATATTGGAAAATGACCGATGCGAATTCCTCTTCTTTTTTTTTCAAAAATCAGAAATGTATGTGTCCATCAGAAAGTATATTTTTTAAACCACGAAATTTCATCCCAACGAATATAAATGATTTTACACTAATCTTTGTTTGTTCCCTGTGCAGGCATTCTCCCTATATGAGGATGAAATCTCTGACAGCAAGGCCCAGCTAGCAGCCATAACGCTGATCACCGGCACGCTGGAACAAATGTCGTGCTTCGGGGAGGAGAATCACGAGCCCCTACGCACGCAGTGTGCACTCGCGGGATCCAAGCTTCTCAAGAAACCAGATCAGTGTAGGGGCGTGGCCACTTGCTCACACTTGTTTTGGTCTGGGAAGAGTTCAGCACACGAAGGCGAGGTAACATATGAGTCGCGCTCTGGGAAAAAGGGGCTTAATGCATGTGTATAAAGAGTTTCCTAGATAAGCCTGTGTAGTGTAGCCTAGACTGGATTTTTTGTTAGAAGAAACTTCCTTCAAACGAAAAATTCCATAAAAGCGGAAAGTTATGTAGCGGACTGCACAGGCTTCTCTGGGAAATACTTTACGCACATGCATTAAACCCTGTTTTCCCAGAGCGTGGCTCATTTATCATTTATTTTCTTAAAGGCCCAGTAGCTGTTTAGTCAGCCTGTCACCCCCCCCCCCCCCCATTTCTANTAAGGAAGCATGAGTACTGTTTAACTGGAATGAAGTTGGCAAATTTTATTGACCATACATACTGACATTTTAATTTATTGACTGAACAGTTTCTTCATCCAAAACGGCCCAATACACTGCCATTGCTGCACGATTATTTGAATCGGTGTTGATATAATAAAACTAAATCCATGCACTAGAATTAGGGGATTGTTTGCAATACCATTCTTGCCAGTATTAAAGTAACAGTGTAGGAATCATGAATACGGTTTTACTGGAATAAGTTGGCAAATTTTAGTGACAATACATGTACATTCTAACATGTTTATTGATAGTCGCGGGACGGCAAGAGGACGTCAGACTGCCTGAAGAAAGGAGTGAAGATTGCCAACCAGTGCATGGACAACTCTGTACAAGTACAGTTGTTTGTGGAGCTACTCAACCACTACATCTACTACTATGAGAAGGGAAACGATCAGGTAGGTCACAAACCACTACATCTACTACTATGAGAAGGGAAACAATCAGGTAGGTCACAAACCACTACATCTACTACAATGAGAAGGGAAATGATCAGGTAGGTCACAAACCACTACATCTACTACAATGAGAAGGGAAACAATCAGTTAGGTCACATAGAAACACCCAGGGACTGCATTCTAAAAATTGCTAAGGGAAATCTTAAGTTAATATTAAGTATTAATTGTGGAGCTACTAAATTTACTTCTAGGGAGGGAAATTAGCTTGTAGGTTACTTTTTAACATAAAGAAGGGAAATGATCATGAGGTTACTTAGCGACATAAAAGGTAGGAAATTATAATGAAGGTAGTAATAAAAACATAAAAGGTAGGAAATGATCATTAAGGTTTTTTAGCAACATGAAGGAAGACACTGATCATGAAGGTTATTCAGCAACATAAAGTAGGCAAATGATGAGGTAAGTTACTTAGCAACATATAATAGTCAAATGATTAGGTAGGTTACTTAGCAACATAAAGTAGTCAAATGATCTGGTAGGTTACTTAGCAACATAAAGTAGTCAAATGATCAGGTGGATTACTTAGCAACATAAAGAAGTCAAATGATCTGGTAGGTTACTTAGCAACATACAGTAGTCAAATGATCAGGTAGGTTACTCAGCAACATAAAGTAGTCAAATGATCTTGTAGGTTACTTAGCAACATACAGTAGTCAAATGATCAGGTAGGTTACTTAGCAACATAAAGTAGTCAAATGATCAGGTAGGTTACTTAGCAACATAAAGTAGTCAAATGATCTGGTAGGTTACTTAGCAACATTCAGTAGTCAAATGATCCGGTAGGTTACTTAGCAACATAAAGTAGTCAAATGATCTTGTAGGTTACTTAGCAACATTAAGTAGTCAAATGATCTGGTAGGTTACTTAGCAACATAAAGGAGGTCAATGCTCATGTAGGTTACTTAGCAACCTAAAGGTTAACATAAATAAGGAAAATGATTATGTAAGTAACTTAGCAATATAAAAGAGGGAAATTATCATGTCAACATCTTAGCAATATTTAGTAGGGAAATGATCAGGTAAGTCACTTAGCAACATAACACAAGGGCCTGAACTAAAAAAGCTAGCTAATGTGAATCTTAACTTGTTATGCAGTAAATATTTCGATTTATATGTGACCTTTAAGGATTTTCTAGTTTAAAAATTGAGCTACCTTAGTATTTAAAGAGCTTCTAACCATTGTATTTGGGAAAACAGTGTGCGTAAAGTGTCGTCCCAATTTTGCCTGTGTAGTTTGCACAGGCTTATCATGGATAACGCTTTCTGTTTTATGGATTTTTTTGTTTAAAAAAAGTCTCTTCTTAGCAAAAATCCAGTTAATGTGGATAGCGTCGTCCCTGATTAGCCTGTGCGGACTGCACAGGCCAATCTGGGGCGAGACTTTACACTCATGCAGTAAGAACTGTTTTCCCACAGCAAGACTCGTATGTTTTCCAGATAATCCTGCATGTATTAAACTATCTTCTAACAATTTTGTCAATTTTCCAGATAACCCTACAAGTATTGAACCAGCTGATAGCAAAGATCAAGGAGACCCTGCCGAGTCTCGAGGCTAATGAGGAGACTGAGCAGATCAACAAGCACTTCCAGAACACGCTGGAGCACCTGACGCTGCAGAAACAGGATGGAGAGGGGGCCGACTATGCGGGGCTTGTTATCTAGGGGCTGACTATGGGGGGCTTGTTATCTAGGGGCCGACTATGGGGGGCTTGTTATCTAGGGCAAGGGAATTAGGGGGCAATCTTGCAATCAGACTGATGTGTGATCTAGACATGGGATGAAAATGTGACAATTGCAATCTGGCTTTAGTGTGAATTGGTTTTATAGGAATTGTCCAAAAGGAACAAATCAAACCAATCGTTTCAATTTGATTAAAGTGTGAATTGCCGGAATGGAAAACAGCCAAATTATTCAACAAGAAACAGTCTTGTGTTATAATTAATGTGGGAATTCTTTTGAAGAGCACACAGCATTTGCAATCTTATTAATGGGTGAATTCTTCCAATCATAATCTGATGAATGGCCAAATGAAATACAATTTAAAAAAAATCTAGAATGGATGCATCTTGTAGTATATGAAAGGATCGTCATATATTATAGTTATTTATATGAATAATGGTTACATATTTGCAATATCCCACAAATTAACTCAAATAGTTTTCGCATGGTACATAATTGAATTTATAATAATAAGTTACTTTTACTTTCAAATCCATGAAAGCAATGCTGTCATTGGTCAACTAAAAACTTTCAAATCCATGAAAGCAATGCTGTCATTGGTCAACAAGAAACTTTCAAATCCATGAAAGCAATGTTGTCATTGGTCAACTAGAAACTTTCAAATCCATGAAATCAATGCTGTCATTGGTCAACCAACCGGAAGGTTGTCACAAGCGGACTGTCTGCTTGCCCTTCTCAGATCCTTATATGAGGCGTGTTTGATTTTATCAAATTGTGACCAAGCTAATTAGCAAACGGCTACAAACTTACACTTTTGGCATAATAAATTTCTGTTTGGCTAGACAACTTTCTTCATGAAAACCCATAAAATAGTCAAAATTACCAGATTTTGCCATAGCAACGCAAATTTGGCTTAAGAAAATTGAGCTAACTTACTGTGATGTGTTGAAATGATCAACTACGCTTGTAATATAAAGTGTCAATGCTTGTTTTGTTGGTTGTATTTTGTACTTGTTTTAATTTCTCAGAAACACAGTCTAGTTCAAACTAGTGAATTATATCTTTCAGTACAGATTTTTGTGTGAAGGGTCAGGGGTTCATTTTGTTACATTGTATTTGTATGTAATACTTAACAACACATACATTTATAGTAAATTAGGAATAAACATGTTATATGCAGTATACCCCACTCAACATTCATGTACATGTAGGTGTCAGTGAATGTGAGTGGTGATCAAAAACTTGAATTACGGTATTTACTTACTAGTATCTGTTTAAATATTTCGACATTCTATAAGAGCTTGCCATTTATGGCCATTTGGAATCAATCAATGGCAATGTTACAGCACAGACGCTTTGTGTTGTATTTTCCAACCATTTTAATCTAATTATTATATCATGTTAAAAACAGTCAGGTTACTTGTTTTACTTGGTTATTATATGTAAAAGAATTTATATACAAAGTCTTATAACCTCTGCAAATGTATACCCTTGTCCAGTATGTAAAGATGTGCTCTTTAAAGTTTATTAAAAATTGCATTATCATAATATAATTCTGCAAGTATAAATGAACAAATATAAATCTTTTTTTCTTATACCTGACCAGTGTATAAGGATGCAGCTTACTCGTTCATATCATGTATTAGTTCCGATTTTCAATCTAGAAAGTACTGTTTTATATTTGTTCAGCCTTAACATTATTCAGCATCTATATATGTCAATTAAGATATATTTATGTTTTGCTAAATGTTACAGACTACAGTGTCACTTTGTTACATATGGAATGACACAGAGAAATAAAACATTCAAAAACATTAATTTTAATGCTTTATTTTTGTGCTTTGACTATGGTTTTCATCAGTCGTTTGAAGATTTGAATCAATATATCGTCGCTGTCGTTCTCAAACCTCGTAGCTACAAAATGCCAACTTTTCAGGAGAGAGAAAAAACCATCACAATTTTTTTATAACGATGTTTTAGAAATTGAAATTCTGTAAAAATACCAAACAAATGAAGTTGCAAAATATGGTATAAGTCGTAGACTTGTAAGTCATACTGATATTCAGAAATGGTAGCTACGATATTTCGTCACCACAGTTTTGTCATTTTTTATGAGGTACGACAATTTGAATGTACGAAATGACGTACCTATAGGTGAAATGACGTAGCAATAAAAGCCGCATCACAATTTGTCAGGATGAAAGGACGTAGATTTTAAAAATTCATGGGCTCTGATTGGCGTAGAGCAACGAGATATAGCCCAAAACACGCGCCAGACTTCATATATTCGGAAAAGACGGGAAAAAATAAAATTGGAGCTACGAGGTTTGATAACGACAGCGACGATATATTGTACCTAACATACCTGTCAATGTGTCACAGTGGTGTTCAGATTGTTGATCACACACATGTTGATACACAGGATTAAGATGTTTGGTACAATATAAGTAATAGAAAATCCCAACTTTGGGCCTTATGGTATAATTAGCCTTTGTCATCAGTCAATGTACAATTTTGTGTTCTGGCTGGTCACTATTTTGTCATTAGGCCCACGTTGGGGCTTTATATTTCTAAAATATAATACTTTACCTTTGACCTGGAATTAAGACCTCCATGCAGGCATATCATATTGTCCTTGGAGAAATGGCATACAAACTACAGACCAGAAATGAAATATATTTGCAATAATAAGTGCTTAACTTTATTAAACCCACGCTTATAAAGATAGATGGGGATATATTGTAGTCAGTCTTTCGATTTGTTGACTTTTCACATAAAATTGTAAAGTTTGGGGAGCAAACTTATTACTCAGTCAGTGTAGCTTGGTTTTTCATGTTTCATAAATAAACAGATTAGCAAATCATAAATAACAGATAAATAGGAAAGTCTTACAAAAACTGAACACACAGATTACAAAATTCAAATAAAATGTACATTTTATTTTCATTATTATTCATAACATTCAAATCAGATACCAGTATAATCAAAGCATCATGCATGTTCACATTTTAGATTTTGACATTTATACAATTTAAATTACATCATTCAACGATAATAATAAATGGCCAGCTTACAACTGAAACCTACTACAAGTATTCAAGCTTGCAGTACACACATAACTGGGTTCACATAGAATAAAAGTGCTTCAAAATTGAGTGAATTAAAAGAATGAAAGTTGAACAACAAGGAAGATCATACATTCATTGGCAATGACCTGGCCTTCCATATATAAATGACAAAACATAAATAAGTTATTTTGCAACAGTTTACAAATACTGACAACTTTGGTAAACAATTGCTTACCATATCAAGAAATATAAATATAATATACAACAAGACATGTGTCAGCAGAGCATGGTTGCCCCCACATTCCACTGTTGTCTCAAAACTCCATTTATGTCAAAAACAAGCTGTTAATGGCCATGTTTGACAATTGACCTCTTAGTCTGACCTTGAACTTTGAGGTAATTAGAGGGGTGATCATACATGCGAACACACTCACTCTTCTTGTTTGATCTTGACCTTTAAGGTGGGAGACAGATATTAAACATGACATGCCATCTCTTGACGGTGGACATCAGTGATAATTTATTTTAAAATAGCCATGTTTTAAGATATTGAAGGGCCATAACTGATACAATTCCATGATAAATGACAAAGTAACAGTCCAGACTATCTGTTTTACAGCAAAATTTGACCTTTGACCTCTAAGTTGATCTTGACCTTTAAGGTAGGGAGACAGANGTCATCTCAGCGCAGAGCAGAGCATGACATTGACTCGGAACAGTACCACTACAGTAATAACCAGGGGGAATACAATGCCTAGTTACAGCCCTTGTGGCATCAGCTCAATGAGAGTGATCCCCCTTTAGAAGAGTATTCTTGTTATTGCAACTCAAATGACAATGAAATATTAAATTTACAATCATCAGTGGCCTCATTAGCATCAGGCTTTATAAATGTGAAGATACAATTCTTTTTATAATAAATTTTAGGTAGCTGCATTATGATCAGTGCCTGTTGATAATTATAACATTCCAGATTATATCAAATTTCCTCAGATTCTGTACAAACATTATAAAACAGTTGTTTATGACTATCAAATTTGGTATTTGAAATGAACAGCAATTATAAAAATGTAATTTGGTTAGAAATAGTTCTCTTTCCAAGTGCATATTTTCACATCACAATTTGGAATAAATTGTTCAAGCCAATTGTTAGAAGCTGTAATGCAAACCATTTATATTTCTGTTATGAAATAATGGTAATTGATGCCATATATCTATTGCATATCATAAAAGGTTGCTGCTATCTTAACTAAATGAGCCCCGTTCTGAGAAAACAGGGCTTAATGCATGTGTGTAAAGTGTTGTCCCAAATTTTCACCCTTGCAGTCCAAACAAGCTAATTAGGAACGACACTTCCTGCTTAAACTGGATTTTTGTTTAGAAGAGACTTCCTTTAAAGGCCAAATGCCATATAAGGGGAAAGTGTTGTCCCTGATTACCCTGTGCAGAGGCTAACCTTTTGCATGCTGGGATATTTGTCGTCTGCTAAAATGTCGTCTGCTGAATTTCTAAAATCAGCATTTTCTTTAAAAAAAAATCAAAGAATACTATCAGAATAGCAAATAGTTTGGATCCTGATGAGACGCCACGTTCTGTGGCGTCTCATCTGGATCCAAACTGTTTGCAAAGGCCTTTAAAATTCGGTTCCAGCGCTTAAAGGGCTAATCTGGGGTGACACTTTACGTACATGCATTAAGCTCGATTTCCCCAGAGAGGCTCAAATATCTGAGCAAGTCTTTTACACTGACTGCATATAAAAAACATGTTAACTTTTGATGCAATTATCAAAACATTGGTATTATCAATTTTATCAGCTAGGGCAGAATTAGATTAATTTAAATCATTCTTTGTTAGGTGTTTTTTATCTATTGAAAACATCCTTTGATCTATTTACCAAGGTTAACAGAATTCTATTTCAAGATTTTTACCTGACTTTGGCTTTGAATTTGTAATGAGTTTATTTTGTCATTCTTGCACAAATTTATATAATTATATATGTGATTGTATTTTATGATGTTTTTGAAGTTTAATACAAAATGTTTGAGTTATTGTTTCTGTTTGACCTTGTTGAAAACAACAGTCATTGTTATATTTGTGTTGGTCAAAATTAATTTATTCGCCATGTATTGTTTTTTGTTGATAATATTTCTTCATCAAACATTTTTGAGACTTAATTGTTTTAACCTCTATACTGATCAAATTCAACAATGTAATCTCAATTGCACATATTGTTAACATTCAAACACTTTTAAGAGTTTACACCACTATGATCAATGTCATTGGAATGTACATGGATATTTTATTTGTAAATATTGCTAATCAAACCTCAACGAGAACTGTTTAGGCAAAACTGTTCATGACATTGATTTTTTTACCCATATTGATGAACTCACATATACTGGTTGAATGTTTTGTGTGCACTATCATAACTTTTATGTTATTTTCTTTATTAAATAATACATTATTTTCCAAGGAGTTTAATAAAATGGCCTGTGCATTTATTGTTTATTTATGGGCAGAACTAGTTTTTGGTGTATTTTTTAAAAGTTTATTATACAAAGGGTTCAAACTCTGGATTGCAAGGTTGACACCATGAACATCAATTGCAACACTGTGATCTTCGAAGTCCATTGTTGTTTATTAAGACAAATAAAACTTGTTTGTTTCAAAATCTTTTTTAATTATTATTTCCATCTAACCCCTGATGCTTTAAGTGATTGTATTTTGCATATGAATTTGGTTAAATTTGGTAATAATTCTGTTAAATATGTTTTATTTAATATTTGTTATTAGAGTGTTGCAATTGAACATATTTAAAGGTTGCAATATCAATAACCAAACTTAAATAAAATGATAACAAAGAAGGAACTAGGATTTTGAAATTGACTGTTAAAATGTTCTCTGTCTACGCAGACTTTATTTTCGTCAAAACATTTCAATAGATGGCACATGCCACATTCTGTTTTTCTGCGCACACGCTTTACCTGGTTTACATGGAAATAAATTAAAATATCTTTTTGGCGGGGCTTGCATTCATAAGATAGTCAGAGACCATGCAAGCGGTGAGCACTTTGGTACCTGTAATATTGTTCTTGTGTATAACTATTATCAGGCTGGTGAAATCACATGGTCACTTATAGTTACAAACACACTGCTGTGGGATTAAAGTGAAAGGCGTGGATTAACCCTTTGCATGCTGGGAAATTTGTCGTCTGCTAAGATGTTGTCTGCAAAATTTCTAAAATGAGCATTTTCTTTGATTTTTTTTCAAAGAATACTATCAAAATAGCAAACAGTTTGGATCCTGATGAGACGCCACGTTCTGTGGCGTCTCATCTGGATCCAAACTGTTTGCAAAGGCCTTCAAAATCCGGTTCCAGCACTCAAAGGTTTAATGCGATCTGAACAGTCAACTTCATAAACATTGCTTACCGTACATAGATCTGATATGTTCCAGGTGTGCAGTGTATTTTTACCATGTCACAATACATAGTTTTATCATATATAATGTCACACATTTGCAATAGCCACTAAATTTTCCAAATTATGTAAGCAATTTACTCAATAGTATTATACTTAGATACATTACTGTCAAAGGTAGTTTTTGCATTCACAATACATTGTACTTAATATACATATAATATATATTTAAATCATTACCCTCTTATAAATATGTAAGTTTACACATATGTAATTGTGAAAATACGTAAAGCAATGATAATTATAGGGCTGCCCATACTGTGTGCTTCTTTAACTTTACATTTAATGAAGCAGTATGCTCGGGAAATGCTTTTTGACCAAAGTCCCTAGGGTGAACAAGCAAACTTAGGTAGTAAGTTGCTTGATAGTCCATGTAGCCAATCCGACATTTGGTCCTGGCTCTGTGAAAAGGGGGCTTAATTCATGTGCGTAAAGTGTTGTCCCAGATTAGCCTGTCTAGCCTGTCCGCACAGGCTAATCACGGATGACACTTTCCGCTTTTATGATATATTTCGTTAAAAAATGAAGTTTCTTCTAAGCAAAAATCCAGGTTAGGTGGAAAGTGTCGTCCATGATTAGCCTGTGCGGACTGCACAGGTTAATCTGGTATGACACTTTAGGCACATGCATTAAGCCCAGTTTTCCCAGAACAAGGCTCATCTTGTCTGAAATCCATTGCTTGCATTGACGACTTTCTCGTTGGTGGATTGTGTAACATGAAGTCATTGTTTTCTGTTTTAACTATCTGCAATTATTTATCAAAATCGTGTTTTAATTATGTGAATTGCACAATGTACCATCATATTCCTTAGCAACTGTTTTGTCCAGTATGCTCTTTCATGGATCCCTTCAATGAGTGATCAATTAATCACTCAGATGCACTTATGCTATTTTATTTAATATTTAAAATGACATTTATTTGGAATAATATTTGTTGATATGATTTAGAATGTTAGAAGTTTTTAATTGTACCATCCAATTGATTGCATAACAATTCCATACGTTTGTTCATAATGTACTCTGTCTTGTTAACATCTTGATTTGAAGCACTGTCTGAACAAAGGAAAGCTGTATTTCATTTGTGTATTTTAGATGCTCGTTATTTTCCTAGAAGTTACCTCACTTAGCATTGTAGTAAATATAACTAATGTAAGAAGTTTTATAAATAAGCAAAAATAATTGCTCTAAACGTATTAAAAAAGGAAGTATTATTACCAGTTACAAAAGTGCAATAACTTGTTTATATGTCTATTTATTCTTTTTCGTACATTCTGTCTGATCATATAAATTTTGCTGAAATTCGAGAATTAAATTATTATTTTATAAATCGTTAGTATTTATGACTTTAAAGTTCTCTAATGCCAAGACAGAAGCATTGATTGGGTATCTAGGGGTACACCTTTTTAAGAAGATACAACTATTTTACACTAAACCATCTATCGGTATATAATCGCACTGACTTGCTTAATATTTATATGCATCTTTATTGTACTAAAATATAATGGCATCGCCATAAAACATTATATTATGTACATGTTTAATAGCAATTTAGCTTGGTATTAAATTCTCAATGTTTTAATGTTATAACTTTTTGGGACACTTTATAATACAATGAGCTAGCAGATTTTGCTTGACCTATATTACACAATGTTTCTGCTGATGTAACTGGTTTTAATTGGTAATAGATGAAAACAAGCATCATTATTATGTATGTAATGACATATTGGCAAGAGACTGTGATATTATATTATTATGTAAATATAAATTTATTATTATAGCTTGACTTTATATGTGAATTTTCTTTTTATCTGCGTGATTCTCCGTTTTGATGTGATGATGACCCATGTGTTTAATTCTGCTAAACAATTGTTAACTTTACAATCCATACATTTTTCTTCAGCATTTTAACTTTTATTTGTTTCATTGTTATTCAAGATGTAAAGCTGTTTTCCCTGATCTGTTTGGATGGTCTACCATCGGCTGCCTTCTAATTAAGCATTAAACCATCTTTTTGCTTTTGTCTTGTACATGTATACAAAATGTGTGCTGAATAAAGTTGATGTTGTTAGACTTCCGCTGCTTTTGTGTTGGGCCTGCTTGCAGAAGTCTTGAAATTGCAATCATGATTGTTGAATGTTTAAGCCTATGTACAGTGTCTGCGCATTTAACGAGCTTTCTGGACTGTAACTTTATCATTAATTATGCATATTAACAATAACATTCCACAAATGTTAACCATATTAAAACCGAGTCTTATGTGTAAAACCAGTGTACATAGTGCAAAGCTTAAAGTCAAATTTAAAGAATAATGAACAAACTATTGGTATCATATAGCTATAGATAACTGCTACTCCAACTTTCAAACAGCAATTCTCATAAAAACATGCTTAACCCTATGAAGAGGACATGGTGCTCATTATGGCTGTGCCGGGTGCTTCAAGGTCAAAAGCATACTCAATTTTCCATAAGTATGCCCCCATTTGAAGGAGTGGGTAAATTGCTTGGCACCTGTCAGTCGGTTGGATGGTGTGGTGGTGCCCATGTGGATGTTTTTACCTAAGATGCTATATTAAAACCACCTCTGTATCAATATATCAGTTATTTCTATCCAACAATTCATCTAGCAGTTTGAGCTATTCTCCTTAACGCCAGAGGCAGTTTATTGATCTGCTTTAGTTTTTTTACAGAACATAACTCTTTTACTGACATAGGTTTTCAATAGCATTGGTGTCATTGTCTTAGATAACTTATCAAGGCCCATCACTCTGCCCTGTAATTTAGCCTAACTTGCCCCAGTTTGTACTTAGAATAGTCAGACTAAGGTTTGCATCAAAGTAAATATCTTTGAATTACCAACTACTGCATATATGTGTCGTGTTCTGAGAAAACTGGGCATAATGCTTGTGCGTAAATTGTCATCCCAGATTAGCCTGTGCAGTCCGCACAGGCTAATCAGGGACGACAATTTCNAATAATGCCCTTCTTGTACTTGAAAAATATTCCAGTTGAAGTTTGCATACAAGAAAATATCTCTTTAATTATAACAGAAATTCAATTGAAGCCTTGTGTTCATCATGTAATTCCACTTAATGTACATATATTTTACACAGCAAAATATTTGAAAAATGTTGCTAGATTCTGTTTAATATCAGGTGGCAATACAATGTGGAAAGAGCCATTATTCTTAATTGGCTTCCATCAATATAGAACACAATGCATACATTTTTATTGACAATTAAATCACCAACACTTTAATAGAGTTTCAATAATTGTTCTTAGTATTTAATATTGTAGCTGAAATTTCAGTATATTGTTTATTTATATCTAAGACAAATATCAAGAAGCCGACCACCCATACATTAGGGTGCTCCTAAAAATAGAAAAATGACTGGTCAAGTGTTTTTTCAACTTTCAAATATGCAATATCGGGTCATGGCTAGTATCAGCATACGTATATATAATACACAGCATGTATTAACGACTTTGAAAGCGTTGAAAAGTCCTAAATGTTGTTATTATCAACCAAATTAGTTGTTACAGATTCTTTCGAACTAGCAACAACTAGTAATGTAAGCTTGGAGAATGCTATCCTGATACGTTCATATTTTTAGGAGCACCCTACCAGACATGTTAGATTTATCTTAACCCTTTGAGCGCTGGAACCGGATTTTGAAGGTCTTTGCAAACAGTTTGGATCCAGATGAGACGCCACAGAACGTGGCGTCTCATCAGGATCCAAACTGTTTGCTATTCTGGTAGTATTCTTTGAAAAAAAATCAAAGAAAATGCTAATTTTAGAAATTAAGCAGACAACATTTTAGCAGACGACAAATTTCCCAGCATGCAAAGGGTTAAGATGGATTCATAGGATTATATATTTGAGTCCCGCTCTGGAAAACAAGACTTAATGAATGTTTGTAATGTGTTTTCCCAGAATAGCCTGTGCATTCTGCACAGGCTTATCATGGATAATACTTTCCGCTTTCTTGGATTTTTTTCATTAAAGTGAAGTCTCTTCTAAACAAAATCCAGTCTAGGTGGAAAGTGTCGTCCCAGATAAGCTTGTGTGGGCTGCATAGGCTTATCTGGGATAACTCTTTACGCACACCCATTTTCACAGAGCGCGGCTCATTTATCCCTTTGCATGCTGGGAAATTTGTTGTCTGCTAAAATGTTGTCTGCTAAATTTCTAAAATTAGCATTTTCTTCAATTTTTTTTCAAANGAAAACAAGACTTAATGAATGTTTGTAATGTGTTTTCCCAGAATAGCCTGTGCATTCTGCACAAGCTTATCATGGATAATATTTTCCGCTTTCTTGGATTTTTTTCATTAAAGTGAAGTCTCTTCTAAACAAAATCCAGTCTAGGGGGAAAGTGTCGTCCCAGATTAGCTTGTGTGGGCTGCATAGGCTTATCTGGGATAACTCTTTACGCACGCCCATTTTCACTGAGCACAGCTCATTTATACAAATGCAAAGAGCTAATAAAGTTGATCTTATACTTTGTACACTTTTAAATAGTTAACAGTTGTAAATAATTATATAGATATAAATTAATTAAATAATTAAGAACATATATGGCCATATACATCTGTATTCAACGGAAGATTACAATAATTTTCAGTTTCAGTAAAACGTCTTCCAGCCTCATTCTTAGTATTTAAATACAGATTCATATTGTTAAAACTTCCTTTTGATAGGTGTTACGTATCAACGCAACTGTGATTGGCCACTTAGAGTCTGTGAAGCCCTACTAATTTGACAGGGCTATGGTTTGGCAAACACAACTTGGCAGGTTTTATTGTGGGCATGCATGCCTTTCCATTCATTATCACTTAGCTTAATGACCAACTATGGGACATCATTCTGTCCTATTGCTAATTAATTCAATAGAGGTCATGTGTAATTGGTTGCTAAATGATTTTACTCATTTGTTAGTGATTTGTACTCCTCTATTGTGTACTTGTGAGTATAGAATTTACAAAAATATAATAATTACAGTTGCCACACTGTAAGTGTTACGTGATTTATATACAAATAGTCATGGAATCTAATTGGATACAGATAAAAGTGCTGGTGATTTTGTACTTGTCATGGGAATGTGTTTCAACTCAAAATGTGCTAACGGATCAAATGATTTTGGAGCTTCCGCCAAGGTAAGGGACATTTTCTAAGTACCTCTGCTAGACACAAGCCAAGCTGGAGCAAAAATGTTCTTCTGTGTCGCTACAAAAGCTCGGTCACACAGCAAGACATTATATATTGTAAATGTAATACAATATAAACAAGCTATTGCCAAGCAATGATGTCCCAGGATCCAGAAAAGTGTGACAGACAGACTGACGGACTGACAGACCGACGGACGGACGGACGGACAGAGCGCAAACCATAAGTCCCCTCCGGTGAAACCGGTAGGGGACAATAAATCTGAATAAATACAAATTGTCATTCAAATAAGTGTTAAATGCATGTTATTGGGAGAACACATATTTGTATGTTGAAACTTGAAACTTTATATTTGATTAAACGCCTATTTCTATAAAAATATTCAATGGCGTTGAACAATGACATAATGATACAATACAGCACTTAATAACAATACTAACAATAATAAAACTTATTTCACAACTAACAATGTTAAATAAAAGATCGTCAGGATAATTAAAACAAAGTTCAACTGATATGACTAGAAGAAATAACCTTTTCCAATAAATAATTATTACTAAAAATCAATTGACAATCACATAGATAAAAAAATTAAAGATATTATACAATATTATATTAAAGTATATATAAAAGATATTATATTACAGATATACAATATTTATAGTATTATAGTTATAATTATATCTAAAACTTAAATGATAGTATTTATAATTTAAAAGCTAAAGATGTAATCACAGTCATGTTTTGTGCGTAGACATACTAATATATTTTACATTAGCGTTTAGAATAGTGCGTAGAAGTCTCTGAAATACCATGTTTTCAGTTTCCGTTTAAAAATTTCGATTGTTTTTGATTTCCGAATGTCCAGGGGAATTTCATTCCACAGGCGTGGTCCGACAGTCTTAAAACCTCTGTCACTAAAGGTTTTTCTCTTGTTGAAGGGGACATTGTAGCACCCTTCCGATGACGAAGCTGAGCGCAGAGGTCGTGTTTGTTCTTGTTCTGAAAGAAGTTCTGTCAGATAAGGGGGCGCATTCCCAATTGAGCAGTTGAACATGAATGTTAGAATTTTAAACGTGATTCGTGCTTTTACAGGTAGCCAATGGAGTTCGTAAAGAGATTGTTTAGAGCTATCAAATTTTCCACGGTTGAGGACAAGTTTTGCACACATGTTTTGAATTCGCTGCATTTTCTGGATTTCACTTTGCGATATTCCATAAAGGATAACATTACAGTAGTCAAGATGTGATATGACTAGGGATAGCACGACAATTTCAGTTGCTTCCTTGGTGAGGTACTTTCTGATGTTTTTTATTTTCAAATAATTAAGCATTGCTGTTCGGCATTTGCGCTTCACATGTTCCTTGAAAGTTAATGTCTCATCTAAGAATGCTCCCAGATATCTGATACAGCTTTCGACCTCGATGTAATCACTGGCTATATTGATTTTTTTGGTGTTACACTTGTCAAGTTGTTGTCTACTGCCAAACATGATAAATTCAGTCTTCGAAGTATTCATTTTTAGTTTATTTTCATTCATCCAATTGTTAATTGTAAGCGCGCATTGCTCTAGTTCTTGAATAGCATTTGACTCTGAATTCGCTGATGTAGGTCGAAAACGCTTGTTTGCTGTATGATCATCAGCGAAGCCGTAGACTGTGATTGTAGGTGGGATAACATCAAATATCGTCCCGGCATATGTCAGGTACAGCCAAGGGCCGAGGCAGCTACCCTGGGGAACACTACATTCCAGTGGACGTGCTGATGACAATGCTGAGTTTACGCTTACTCGGCAGTGTCGTGGACGCAAGTACGTGTCGATCCAGCCGAGTGCAGTCGATGATAGCCCATACTGTTTGTTAAGCATATCAGTTAAAATGCCATGGTCCACGGTATCGAATCGTTTATGTTATAAAGTCTGTTACACACATATTGGTAAGAGAGCATACTGTAAAATTATAGTAATGATATCAAACTTGTTTTAGTACAATTCAATGTTAAGCCTCCATAAATTCATATCTGGTGTTAGTCTATAGAATAAACGATTTTAGTGACAATATTTCAATTTAGAATAAATATTAAAAACAAATACATATTTACAAAGCAGGAGTTTCATATATATCATCTTAATTGTTTAATAATGTACATTTTGTTTTCCCTTTTGAACAAAACATTTCAGCTATTGGTGTTAATTTATTCAGTTCATAGTCATAAAACTCACAGATGTGTCCAGTTAGGAAGGATAAAGGTTTGTCATCTAGACAGCGGCCATGTGAGACCAAACACATGGCCTGTCATAATCACACCTCCACTTACTGACATCTTCAATGACCTGCAGTTACATACATCCACGTAAAGACTATTGTTTCATTATCACAATGATACCCTGTAACCATGTCATCAATTTCAGTCCATCAGGTGTAAAAATCACATCGCATGTCATTAACCCTTTGCATGCTGGGAAATTTGTCATCTGCTAAAATTTTGTCTGTTAAATTTCTAAATTTAGCATTTTCTTTGATTTCTTTTCAAAGAATAGTTTCAGAATAGCAAACAGTTTGGATCCTGATGAGACGCCACGTTCTGTGGCGTCTCATCTGGATCCAAACTGTTTGCAAAGGCCTTCAAAATCCGGTTCCAGCGCTCGAAGGGTTAAATCTGAACCTTGCTCTGGGAAAACGGGGCTGAATGCATGTGCCTAAAGTTCACTTTCAGCTTTAAATTTATGGAATTTTTCATTAAAAGAAGTCTCTTCTAAATGAAAAACCAGTCTCGTCGGAAAGTGTCGTCCCTGATTTGCCTGTGCAGACTGCACAGGCTTATCTTGGAAAACACTTTAAGCACATGCATTAAGCCCTGTTTTCGCATAGCACGGCTCATTTTATGTGTTCATGTGAAATGAATATGAATGACCAATGGTTAAATTGACTTGTTCTTTAATCTCATTTTATGTTTATAATTATGCCACTATTATACATAAGTAAAATTTGGTATGCCTTCACAGTTTAAGGTTTAGTGGCACACATTTTACAAACATAAAGAATTATTTGCAAATCTTCAAAAACTTTAGAATCACCAGCTTACAACTACACAAGAATTTAAAAATCTGCATTGATTTTAGGAGAATAAATTACCGTAATAATAAAGTAGAAGAAGTTTCAAAGCCTTATAAAGTTTTTTCAAATTAAATTATTCTAAAAAAAAAAACAAGTAAAATAAAAACAAAGATTAAAAAATTGCCATATAATTTTTGTAAGAATTGCTACCAGAGATAAGGAATATAATTCTTCTTCTTCTGGAGTATGTTCAAAGCTTACCTGCAATTTTGAGGACAACCATATTATTTTTACAGAATAGTTTACAAGCTAAGTTACCACCTTATAAAGCTCAAAAGCGTTTCAACATTTTATAGATTTAAGGAAGACTATATATATTAATCTTAAATATTAGTTTCACTTTTTTTTTTTCATTTTAGGAAGGCAATATTATTCTTAAATAATCCTAACTAGATTTTAGGATGACAATTTTTGTCTAAATTCATACTTTCAACTCATACTCAACTTTAGAAAGACCAAATTATTCTGAAATCATAGTTTCATTCATTACTAGATTTTAAGGAATACCATATTAAAGTTAAATAGTAATTTCAAACCTTAATAGATTTTAAGGAAGATCAAATTATTCTTAAACAAAAGTTTCAACCCATACTAGATTTTAGGAAGACCATATTTTTCTGAAAAAAAAAGAGTTTTGGAGGACAATGAATTGTTAGAGTTTAAACAATATTTTTTAGATCTTCCCAGACATTAGGAAAACAAAATTATACTTTGACAATATTTTTTTTAAACTGTACCATATTAATTTTTAAGAGGACCATATTATACATAAAAAAATTGTATGTAGTACAAAAAACTAAGATTACAATGTACTACTGCTGATTTTTTTGTCAATTAACATGTCCACCTGTCAATATCTGTCAGACATTAAGTACTGTATATTCAATTAAACAGTTATTTTAACAACTTAATGTCAACTCGTAGAGAATATTAAATGATGCAGCAGTAAGAAAAAACTATCTTCAACAGAACACACGCACTTAGATCTATATGATGACTTGTGAAAATGTTTTAATATGTCATTTATAGATGCTTGCATATTGTCTAAATGCAAGACTATTTTTTGTTGTATTATACAACCTGCTTAAAAACTTGTCATTTTATATAAATATCTCTTCCATGTGTCTATTTTAAATACTGTTCATTTGGTAACAAACATGAAAAAGGTGAAATCTCGTTAATCGAAATACCAATACTTTAAAACATAACAATCCTTCATATTTTCCAAAGTTTTACTTTTCAGAATCCTCCTTTATGTTAAATTCCTAATTTTGTACAATACATTTTGTACATGAAAGCAAGTTACATTTGCGGAATCTGTCCAAGACATGAATAGTTTTGTTTATTTCTTGCTTCAACTGAAGTTTGCTATTTATATATGACCTGTGTCATGCGAAAATAGGGTTTATATCATGTGCAGATAGCATAGCTCCGGGCCAGCATGCCAGATGGCACAGTCTGGTCAGAAGTTATCCTGTCCACTTATGAGACCATAAAACCTTGCGACTTTATAGCAAACAGCGTAGCGACTGACCATTCTGCACAACTGGGCAGGCTGGTCTGGAGCTATGATGGCCGAATATTGCATAAGACTCATTTAGCATGAGGTGTCTTATATATCATCCCCTGGTATGGATCTTGATGATTTGCACTATGATCCCAAGAGACAGTAGACTTATTTCGTTTTCAGTTCAATTTTTCCTGTATATAGCACGTTTTTTTTTATTGTTGTTACTACATGTTGTTTTTTTTAATTCTTTACTTTAAATATTTTACCTTTAAAATATCAAAAAAATCTATGGATTTCTCTGAATTTTGATATGTTACTTAATGGAAGTACAAATAAAGTAACGATTTTAACTGTAGAAAATTTTGGCTACAAGCCCAGGGTCCTTCATCTCCATAGTAACACTGAGACACCTGCTGTCTTCTGCTGCAGATCCCAAGAGATGGAGAAGATATTGCAGACGGCACTCTCTGGAAACACGGTTCTCTTCACAGCCACGATGCGAGGCAACAACACTCTCCCATCAGGTATCATATCTGGTTGACTGCTTAACCCTTTATCTCTTAGATACGGTGTTTGTATTTTTTTTTTTAATATTAATGTAAATTAAAGACATTTATTACTAGATTAAGTTTTAAAGCCTTCATTTCCAATTATAAGATACTGATGAGCAGCAAACAGCATAACACCTGAACAGACTGCGAGTAACTTACAGGCTGTTCTGGTTTTATGCTGGTTGCAAAAGCCATTTTTACTTTGCTTTTGAGTGGGAAAGGGTTAATGGGCTTTTCATGAACAACCAGCAAACAAAAAAACACACAACACCATTCAAGGATGCAAGGTTAAGCATGCAAACTCTTGGTTGAAAAAGAACTTTAAAAAAGTTGAGTTGATCTACTTCTTCATTTCCTAGCATAAACAATTATAGCCTAAGAACATTAACATAAATTTATATTAAAATGGTTATCTCTGCTACTACTATTACTATTTAGCTGAATTAAAAATAAAAAAAAGAGCATTTTTGTCTGAAACTTTTAATCCGATTCAATAAAAATAATAATTTTAACTTTTATTTGGCCGAAACTGGGATGAATAACATTCATTCAGCATGTCACCTATGACATCTCAAACTTAAACGAATATCAGTTACCGGTATATGCCATCGGAATATCCCAATTTATATGAGCCTTGCTCTGGGAAAACTGAGATTAATAAATGGGATTAATTCATGTGCGTAAAGTGTTGTTCAAGATTAGCCTGTGCAGTCCGCAGGGATCAGGGATGACACTTTCCCGCTTATATTGTATTTTTTCTTTAAAGGAAGTCTCCTCTTTACAAAAATTCAGTTAAGGCGGAAAGTGTCGTCCCTGATTAATCTGTTCAGACTTAACAGGTAAATCTGGGACGACGCTTTATGCACATGCATTAAACCCCATATTCCCTGAGCGAGGCTCACATTAATATTCGGTCTTATTTTCAGAGAGCCCTAGCAAGCAGTCCCAGGTTCCTATGGGCGTGTACACAAAGTCTATGTGGAGCCCAGACGCCAAGCTGCTGGATAACCAAGAGGGGAAATATTTGATTAATATAATCTCTAGTGCAGTCACAGACGAAGCTAGCGACAAATTAGGACTCCAACCTTTAGACTCGAAAACTGAACCAATATCTTGGTTGAACCATGCAAATATATCTAAAGCAGAGGGTGTGTACATATCAATGGATCGACTAAATAGAAAGCGGCGCCAAATAAGGGGTGAAAATAATGGCAGGATTTTTCTACTTGCAAACACAAACTTGCAAAGGAATGAAACAGTGGATCTAGACAGATTTAAGGGTGAAGTGGTTATGGTTCTTCCTCAGCATTACAATGTTAACTCTAGCCTCAGTCAAAACTCCTCCGAGGTTACACAACACCTGGTTACCATAGAAACGTTCAAGAGCGTTCGCGACATACTGAAAGCCATGCAGGAGAACAACAGCATCCCTAAGACGGTTCTGAGTGAAGTGCTACAGCGGCAACCGGCCATCCAGAAAATACCAGATCTCAACAGCGTAGAACTGGGCGCCCTTGTCTCGGATATCAAAACAAAGGATACTGGGTCCTCTACGGCGAAAGAAGGAAACAAAATCACGCTTACATCAGAGCAGCTTAGAGCCATTTTAAATGCTTTGCTTAAGGCCACCACTTCACAACAACATACAGAAAACACATCACAACCTGTCCACAGCCCTAAACCTTCAGGAGATAACCATGGAAACATCGGCCATCAAACAAATGCTCCAAATCTAAACATCAGAAGCAACCAACAAATAATGAGGCAGCCACAAAGCAATAATGAGCGGTCCAGAAATTTCCCTGCAATGGACCTCACTCAACGGCAACAAACACACCAGACACTCCCAGTTAGTCAACCCCAGCCCAGACCACAAGCCAGCATCCCGCCGTTCAATCAACAAATGCATACTCAACCCCCAATGAGGCCACAAAACATACAAGAGCAAAGAACCAACTTGGTGCGAATCGTTCATCAATCACAGTCCCCTGGTCAAAATTTACAGTCTGCCCCCAATGTTGGTCAGCCACAGCTAACCATTCAAAGACCCACAAGCAGCCAAAGAATCATTTCAAGCTCGGGAAACGCACCACAGCGCCCGTTGGTGCGGACTGTCTCTAGAAGCAACATGCCGGGCCTCGCCCACCAGTCCCCCAACCCGCCAGTGCCAAACAGGCTTCAGCAGCAGTCCTCACAGCGCGGCGTCATACAGCAACGACGCTCACAGCCCCAGCGACCCTCAGGACCCCCTGACCCTTTTACATCCCGGTTCCACTCTGGTTTCACGCGTGGATCCGATTTGCTCGCTCAGCCTGACATGGACTTCTCGTCACCAGGCGCCAGTCAAGGAGCCCAAAATATGCCATTCCAAGGGCCCCCACCTTTTGGGTTTCAGCCTCCGGGCATGGGGACATTTGGACCAGAATTTGGTAACCCCTTTGGTCCAACCATGTTTTAAGAAATACTGTGAAAAAGCGGCTGGAAAACTATGTAAATAATAGGTATAGGTTTACTAGTACCCGCAGTCATAAACTTCATTTGTAACAATTGACATACATATGTTTTGTATTTTACATGTGGACATTTATTGATACATAATAAAAATGTTTAAGTTAATTTCTTAGTAAACACTCTCTTGATCTAAATTAAGTCTCGCACAGTGATGCAGAGCCAATGTTTGCATTTAAAGATTTTCACAGCATTGTTAATACAAATGTATCATTTAATAACACTTTAAAGTTACAACGTCATGGTTATTCATTGTTTACTTTGGTGGCGCAGAACTACTTTAGATTCGCCAAAAACACTCATGTAACACGAATATTGCTTCTTAATATTTTATTCTGATAAAAATTGGTCTTCATTGCTCAGAAGTAACACTCCGCTTCAAATATTGAATGATGAGGTACTCACCCACTCAACATAGAATAACAAATCAAACACAAAAGCAAACAAGGGCTGTTTGTAAAACATGCATGCCCCCCATATGGGCTGTCAGTTGTAGTGGCAGCCATTGTGTGAATACATTTTTTGTCACTGTGAACTTGACCTTTGACCTAGTGACTTGAAAATAAATAGGGGTCATCTGCCAGTCATGATCAATGTACCTATGAAGTTTCATGATCCTAGGCGTAAGCGTTCTTGAGTTATCATCCGGAAACCATTTTACTGTTTCAAGTCACTGTGACCTTGACCTTTGACCTAGTGACCTGGAAATCAATAGGGGTCATCTGCCAGTCATGATCAATGTACCTATGAAGTTTCATGATCCTAGGCGTAAGCGTTCTTGAGTTATCATCCGGAAACCATTTTACTATTTCGAGTCACTGTGACCTTGACCTTTGACCTAGTGACCTGAAAATCAATAGGGGTTATCTGCGAGTCATTTTCAATGTACCTATGAAGTTTCATGATATTAAACGTAAGCTTTCTTGAGTTATCATTCGGAAACCATTTTACTGTGTCGAGTCACCGTGACCTTGACCTTTGACCTAGTGACCTGAAAATCAATAGGGGTCATCTGCAAATCAAGATCAATGTACATATTAAGTTTCATGATCCTAGGCGTACGCTTTCTTGAGTTATCATCTGGATACCATTTTACTATTTTTAGTCACTGTGACCTTGACCTTTGACCTAGTGACCTCAAAATCAATAGGGGTCATCTGCCAGTCATGATCAATGTACCTTTGAAGTTTCATGATCCTAGGCCTAAGCGTTCTTGAGTTATCATCCGGAAACCATCTGGTAGACGGACGGACCGACCTACCAACATGTGCAAAATAATATACCCCCTCTTCTTCGAAGAAGGGCATAAATATCATATGAGCCTCGCTCTGTGCAAAGGGGTTTTAATGAATGTGCGTAAAGTGTCGTCCCAGTAATCAGGTCCAACACTTTCCGCTTTTATGATATTTATTGTTTAAAGAAAGTCTCTTCCTAGCAAAAATCCAGTTTAGGTGTAAAGTGTCATCCCTGATTAGCCTGAGCGGACTGCACAGGCTAAACTGGGACGACACTTTACGCACATGCATTTAACCCCTTCTCACAGAGTGAGACTCATATGTATAACATACGCTCAACATCAGTCATGGTTTTCCTGTACTCAGGGGTTTTCCTCGCTTGATTGGGAAGAGGCCATAGCCTATGGATTTTGGGAAGAAATTGCTCATTTTGGGAAGAATTCTCGCTATGCTTTGGGAAATGAAAAAGCTGGTGTAAGTTAGGATTTTTGGGAAAACTGCATGATTTTAAAGAAACTTTCGATTGGGAAAAGGCCTTTAATAGGCCCCTGTTATATAAGGCTGAAAACCCCTGTGTACTAGAAATGTTCACACTGTTGACTTTTTGAAGAATCATTACACGCAATGTTCATGACAATATGCTCATGTTCACCCTATAAGAAGACCGTTCATAGGTTAATTGAAATCTGATAATTAGTTTCTGGGTTCTAATGTGGAAAGTAGGTACCAGAAGAACAGACAGACGTCAAGTATGGTGACCATTACATCAAAATTAGAATTTGGACGGACAGACAAAGAAGCAACTATAGTATACACTACACTCATGGAAATAAGCAGAATCTATCTAGCCAATGGCCCCTTAAATCTGAGGTGGGCCACTAGATTTACAGAGGAAACTCATATATATGCTTTACAAGAAGAACAAGCAAATTTGTTGAATTGATATCCCCCACCAATTTCAAAATTTTATGACAGACAGAATGACGGACGGACAACACAAATTCTATATCCCTTCGCCTTTGGCTGGGGATGATTTAGAGAAAAAGTGTGAACAACTATGGCCATGAAGTTAGTTTGTATCCCTGACTATATATGCGCTCCATATTGGTCAGCATTACAAATGAGAAAAGCAGTCTCGCTCTAAACAATCTGTTCCAATTCTGATCAAGTTGCTACGTCAGAGCAGTTCACATCACCATGTTTATACGAATCTTCCGAATGGAAATTGGAATTTGTGTCATCACTGCTATTACTTTTATACCAGGCACCAGTCTGTTCTACTGCTGGTTTAACAACGAACAAAACCTGAGTTTTTTCTTCCTTTGCCATTAGTTTGCTGATATATTCACTGACTTGATCCCGTGTTCCCATCAATTCAGGACTGGACAGTCGAGAATCTAAATTATAGAATGTACTGTCGATTTCCCGCAGAAGAATCCAGTGTTTGAAGTCAAAGGGCAGCTTAATGAAGCCCAACTTCCAATCAGATGGAACATTTAAAATCACCCCTTGAACGTTGGTCCAATCCACATCAGAAATATTTCTGAAACATACAAAATGACTTCTGTGTATCACACTCTAAATGAAATACATATTGTAAACAACACATTTATTTATATTGTAGTAAAAATTACACATTCAAGCTAAATGTATAGAACAATTTTGTAAATTTACTAGAAATGGCATCCAATTACAAAATCTGTACATTTGTATTTGAATATTCACTTTTTATTCAATAGAATGTTCGAATATTGGCATGATTGTTATTTCCAATTTTTAACTTTACACCTTAGGAAACCCTCATTATGTTGTATTTATGTACTCAATTTTTATGTTGTTTGGTAATAAAATCAACACATTTACTCCATAACTTTTCTTTATTAGGTACAATAGTATCATGATGAATCATCAATATCAGCATTCCTGTCCAAACAGACCATGACATTATTCTTAAATTGTGCGCCTTTTCCTTAGAATGCTGCTATAATGTGTACAACCTTCTATTGTTAAACAATTGATATATGTGTTTTAAAATATATGATCACAAACAACATAAGTGTATTATGTTTTTACTTGTCACAATTGTATGTTATTTTTCATGGAGTCATTGTCAAGTGTACATTGTGTCTAAAATTACTATCATTCAATGGAATATTTAACAACATAACATGATTAACCAACAGTTTTATTTTATACATTCAGATGCATAAAACAACAAGAGCACCGTCGAGCGGATGCCAACGCTTGGCTGTGGGTGCTTGGATCTTGTTTTTTTGACCTTTGACCTTGAAGGTCATCATTGACCTTGACCTTTTCACCACTCAAAATGTGCAGGTCAATGAAATACACATGAAACACACACAAAAAAAAAAAAAATGTTTTTTGACCTTTGACCTTGAAGGATGACCTTGACCTTTCACCACTCAAAATGTGCAGCTCCATGAGATACACATGCATGCCAAATATCAAGTTGCTATCTTCAATAATGCAAAAGTTATGGCCAATGTTAAAGTTTTCGGACGCCGACTACGACTACGACGCGGCAAACGAGAGGGCTATGACAATACCTCGTTTTTTTTTTCGAAAACAGCCAAGCTAATAATATAGACTACATTATTTTTTTTCAATTCAGTGAAAGACTTAATATGATTTGGACCAAGTCTGACCATACAAAGAGCATCAAAACTGACAGAAGAGTCAATAAAAGCACTGGATTTTCAAAGACTTACTTTCGTTTATCAAACCATATTAGACAAAGATCCTTGCTCTGAAGGGCGGCGTCAATCACATTTATGTCATAGTTTCCCAGCCCCAGAACGCCCCTGTGAGGGTTCCAGAACTTCTGTGGGGTCAATCTGAACAGAAAATAAAAGGGCCATTAAACCCCTTAAGTGCTCATCTGAGTTCACAGACACCAATTGTTGAAGACTTTACCAGATAGAAAGTACGACTTAGTAAGGGAACAATAAGATAGACATGAATGAACAAGACATGTGTCCATAACGGAAGCCCACACACTCCACTTTTATCTCAAAACTCCACTTATGTCAAACACAAGCTGTTTATGGCAAAGTTTAATGTATAACCTCTAAGTGTGACCTTGACCTTTGAGATAATGATACAGGTGATACACTCAACACTCAGTATCCTCATGGTACATGTAGTCATTTGTGGTAAGTTGTCTTAAAATTGAACGATGAATGAAAAAGTTACAGAATGGACACGCTGTTTTTTAGCCAAATTTTATCTTTGACCTTTAAGTGTGAACCTGACATCTCAGGTGGGGACACAGGTTTTATGCACCAAATGCTTTGTCTTTGGTTATCATTTGTGTAAATCTTAAAATAGCATTACGAATTACAAACTTACATCCGAATAAGCTGTTTTATGGCAAATTTTTATTTTGAAGTGGCAGAAAAGTGTAACATGCAACATATCGTTTAACAAAAAGAATCCATCAATATATGGTAAATTGTAACAGGAAATTTCGCACAGACATACGGACGGACATACATAGTGACTGCTTTATGCTGCCTTCTACAAAAGAGGGCTTAAAAACCTTCAATACCAAGTAAACCGAACTATCATAATAAACATTACAATCAAAGGGGAGTAACTGAGACAATCCTGTAATCAATATTAATAATAGTTGTCTCACATGTTACATAAACTTAATTTATCAGTGGTAACAAGATTTTTCTATGATTTGACCTGGTGACCTAGTTTTTGAACTCATATGACCCAGATTTGAACTTGCCTAGATATTGTCCAGAACAAATTCATATCAAGTTTCATCAAGATTGAGTCATAAATGTGGCCTCTAGAGTGGTAACAAGCTTTTTCTAAGATTTGGACTGGTGACCTTGTTTTTGAAAGCAAGTGACCCAGATTCGAATTAAGCCTAGATAGTATCTAGATAAACATTCAGACCAAGTTTCATCAAGATGAAAAATGTGGTCTCTAGAGTGGTAATGAGCTAAACGTTGACAAGCACGACACACACCATATGCCGCTTGATGCAGGACGCTGAACATGGGGTGATCACAAGAGATCACTTGAGCACAAGGTGCTCAGGTATGCTAAAAACACAACTTTGCATGCCCATGACAAACATATCTTCATCTAAGTCATAGACTCAATAATGCCTTTAATTATGCACAGCATAAACCCAGTAATTGAACAAAGGTAATGATACAAGCCATCCTGGGTTGTATACATGTATGAATTTATAAAATAACAAATGACTAGCTGAAGAAGTTGATGATCATGATGATGATTGTGATGACATGACTTCTTGATGATCATGATGATGATTTTGATGACAATCATGATGAGAAATGACAATCACCATGATGACTCTGATGATGAGCAAAGACACTATAACCTCATTCCCCATACCTTGTACAGATTTCATCCAGATCAGACTGCTTGAAGACTGGGCTCTGGAAAAAGTTGTTGAGTATGTGCAGGGCACACAGCTGTTTTCTCTGACGCTCATGGTATAACCCATGTGACCCATCCAGTGCCTTCTCCATCCGTGTCTCCTTCAGGGATTGATAGAAGTGCTGTCTTCAAAGGACAGAGAATATGAAAAATGTAAATATTTGTGAATGGTCCTTAGCAACATTACATTGTTGTCTACAGTACCTTATCAAACTATCTGCATTTTTTCTTGCTTCATAAGACTTGCTTTTAACTGGCCATGACAGCTAACATGGAGACTGTGAGATTTTCAATTAGGGTAAATGAAGATCCATATTCAAGCAGTAAAGACATTAAGTAAAAGTTGTACCATTCAAAGAGAATGGCTGAAATTCAAAGAAACAAAATGATTTCATCAAATTGTGACGTAATAACACATTATTGTTTGTTGGGAACCACAGAAACAAACACCAGTTCATAACAGTTTTCATCTTGATTTATTTCTGTTGAATATTTTCTAATACATAGCTTGCTTATGTTCGTGAAATACAATCTAGCAGCGTGGCAGGCCAACATGGCCGCCGCGACACGAAAGCGTGACCGCTCTCTTTGCATAAAATAATACTATTCTTTACAACATATTTGATTGGTCAAAGTGATTAACAGAACATCCGTTGATTACTCATTTGCTCGGTCAAAGAGTTCCCTTACCCCGTGTTTTTTGCCGATTGGTTGAGTGTTTTTCCAATAAGACGTTCCCCGGGAATGAAATAAACAAGATATTAATATATAAACCCATTTATCGAAAATCCTCTTATATGTCTGGTCTGACTAATGAATGTTTTGTCCGAGAGGTAATTTTTTTTTTTACAAAGATTACGATTTCCGCTGCATCACTCTATAGAGTCTAGTGACAATAATTTACCATAATACCCTTTTG